>NKZD01002010.1:0-22680 GCA_002370635.1 Metschnikowia cerradonensis | reverse complement strand
TACAGTGTTTTTCAAAACTATTCAAACCAGCGCAGCAAAACAATTCAGATAAACCCGTACACCCCTAAGAATTCAATATTCTAAAATCTTAAATCTGAAATTTCAAATCTGCACCATTGCCTCAAATGGTACTACATTTGGGAAAGAAGTCTTGCAGTTCCAAAAAAAGGGGTGAAAAACAAAACGGATGGAACTGAATTGAATTGAACTGAGTTTCCTTGTGTTGGAAAATAGCACCGAATAAGAGCGCGCACGGCACTCTAGGCTTGCAGGGCACGTCTCTACTAGTTTCCCCACCCGTGGTTGTCCTGACAACCAAGGGTCAGTGAAGGCCGACTCCCATATATATAATGAGGCCTTCGCTACACCTCTTGTGAGTTAACTAATCGAATATCTCTACCTAGGGTGACATACCAAGATGCCTCCCAGATCCAGAGCCCCCACATCTCCTTGTACTGACATTGAGGCTCTGCCTATGTCTGAAGCAAACACTTCAACTCAAGTGTTCACTTATCTTGATGAAACAATGAGATCCGTATCTTATAGTCAAAAGAGATCTCTGGACCTTAAACCATGGTTACTCTATGGGCCACCTGATTCCCCAGCATTCCTAGCTGAGCTGGAGTTAAAGAATCTACACAAGGAAACCAATTCAGTTCCGTCCGTTTTTCACCCTTGATTGCTACTGCAAGACTCTCAAATGTAGTACATATGAGGTAATCCTCCAGATTTAAGATTTCAGAGTATTGAATTCTAATAAAAGTTGGTGTGAACCATTCTGTCTTTTTGGTTTGAGCCATTGTCTATTTGGTTTGAACCATTCTGTCTTCTTGTCAACGAGTACCTAGCATGTACGGAGGCGATGTACTTTGTAGAGGCGTTGGATACGTTTGAGTGATGCACTATGTGCAGGTCACTGGTGAGTAAAAAGCTTTTCACGCACCTCGTCTAAGACTTTGGTCTTGTAAGGTACAACTTACATATCCCTGTATATCAATATATATATACTAAAACATAAGTTGAAACTTCTTTGTTCGAAACATTTTGTCACGCTGGTTTAAAACATTTTGTCATGCTGGTTTGAATAGTTTTGTCACGCTGGTTTGGATAATTTTGAAAAACACTGTACCTTGACTCCGTGTGTTGACAGGATGTGATACCATAATTTAGAGTTGTGCATTTAAAGGTTTAAATTTGGAATGAAATTATTTGAATGTTGCGTAAGGGCTACTAACTTGATTTTTTATATGGTTTTTCTTTTTGTCTGCTCAGCTCGTTGTCTGTTTTTCCAGTGTAGTAGTTAGTAGTGTAGTATTAAGTAGTACTAAGTAGTGTAGTATTAAGTAGTACTAAGTAGTGTAGTATTAAGTAGTAGTTAGTAGTGTAGTATTAAGTAGTACTAAGTAGTGTAGTATTAAGTAGTACTAAGTAGTGTAGTATTAAGTAGTACTAAGTAGTGTAGTATTAAGTAGTACTAAGTAGTGTATCAATGTAGTGTAGTATCAGAGAGCTAATGAATATGACTTTTTATTTATTGTGTAGACTCAATTTGATGTATTCATCTGGTGTATCCATCTGGTGTATCCATCCGGTGTATCCATCTGGTGTATCCATCCGGTGTATCCATCTGGTGTATCCATCCGGTGTATCCATCTGGTATATAAGACCATTTAGCCACCATTAGGTAAACCAGGACATTGTAGTCAACCTATAGCTGTTAAATTATAGTTACAATTACTCTATACAAATTCATCTACTAATAGCTTATACCATACCTCATACTGTATATAACTATTCAGTTTAATTATCCTTATACTATGGTTTGGGGGTGGTGCCTGAATTAGAGTAACCTAGTGTAGTAGTTAGTAGTGTAGTATTAGTATATTAATGTAGTGTAGTATATTATCAGTACCATGAAGATACTACTGTCTACTGAGTCTACTACTGTCTACTGAGTCTACTAATACAGGATACTATATGGTCTGAGTTGTGCACGTCCACTAAGTCCCTGCAGGTGAAATCAACGGAGTGCTTCAACGGAGTGCTTTTTTGTTGGGACCGTTGTTTTTGTTTCTCCAAAGGTGTTCCTGATTATATAACTTCTGATCCTAACTGATGACAATTGGTGACTGGAACAGGGTCATATGCAGCTGGAGGCCCAAAAGTCCCTGGTTCGGGTTCGGGTTCTAGCCTTGGCTCTAGCCTTGGTTCTAGCCTACTTTCCCCGAGTAGTAGTGCATTGAAATCCGGAAACCTCGGTCAGAAGTTCGGCCATTGGAAAGAGTATACAAATACTCTGAATTCATTTGAACTGCTCCTATAAGCACTAACCACATATGGTGATATAGAAGATTTTTACTATTAAAATCCACAACTAATACTACTACAGATGCTACTACTACAGATTTTAAAGGATATTACTACAGTCTAATACAGTCTAATACAGTCTAATACAGTCTAATACAGTCTAATACAAGTGGTATAGAATGGTTAGTAGTAGTCACTACAGTAGTCACTACAGTATAGTAGTAAGAATAATGTAGTCTTTTTGTCTGTTTGTTTGTCTGTTGAAGAGGGTAACTGGTGTATTGATATCAGCACTTCAAGACTATTGCCAACTCTATTATTATTAAAATGTTTGAATAACACACTTGAGAACTGATAGTAGAGTACAGAGAGTGGAAAGAGGAACCATTACCATGGAACAGTATGGCAAGGTACTATGATACAGTATAGAATGAACACTGGTACAGTATGATTTTATGATACAGTATAAAATGAACACTGGTACAGTATTATTTTATGATACAGTATGGATGAACACTATGGTACACTATGGTACACTATGGTACACTATGGTACACTATGGTACTTTGGTACAGTATGATACTATAGCACGACTTGGTACTATGGCACGACTTGGTACTATGTTACAGTATAGGATGATACAGTATGGTACTCTAAAAGTCTGATCATGTGAATCCCATTGCTAGTCTATCATCACTATAGCTGGAGTTTGGGGAATCTGTATCATTCTGGTGATATCATTCTGGTGATGTTCATTGGAAATTGAATTGGTACAGGTCTAGGCTCGACTTGCTGGCCTGGAAAAAATGGCTGGCCTGACTGGATGCTTGAAACCCCCCAAACTCTTTTCATAAGCTGCTGGTAGTAATGGAGGAAGGAAGAGTGGAATGTGCGTAGATGGTAGTGGAAGAAATAACGGATGAAATACTAGAAGAAATGGGAAAGAAGTAACAGAAGTAGAGAAGAGAAGTTACATACAATAAGAGATTTAAATTATATTGGCAATTGTGCCTCTAGTCTGCCGTAACACCACCTTTCCAGCTTAACTTTTGTGGATCCTGCATATATCCAACTTTTCTCTAGTTTTTCTAATTTCCAAACAGCTTCATAGAAACTACTGGAAAATGTGATTATTTTGAGCCAGGAAACTTTGGGATTTTTTGTTTTTTCGATTTTTAAGGCCGGCATGAAATTTGCACTTTCTGACTTTCTCTCCATTTCTCATGCATACAACAAAATGTCTACCCACAAAAAAAAGAAAAGAAAAAAATACAGAATAAGAATTTCAGACTGAATTTTTTAAGACTAAACTAATAACAAAACTGAAATTCCTAACATACCTATTTTTTTTGGACTTTTTTGCTTCCGGTCTCGATACTCTACGAGATCCGAGGGCACCCTCGGAACGGCCGGTCATTACTGTGCCTATGAAAACCACCACAAATCTTGCAGTCACAATTTAGCAGAAAAATAGACTATAGTCATTTCAAAGGAAGACTGGGAACTTCAAATACACCCGAGAGTGCTTACAAGATCGACTTTCTGGAAGATGTCGGGTGTACGGGTTTTTGTCATACAGTCAAATACAGTCAAATACACAGCCCAGAAACCTCTGTAAAGCATATATTTGTTAAATTTCCTGCTGTGGAAACCTTTTCTAGTGACAGAGATGTAAAGGCAAATGAATTATCTGTAAACCATAGGACCAAATATGGTACGCGCACTACCCAATAAACCAGAAGCTTCAATCACACAACCTTACCAGAGGTCGTATATAGCTTAAAATGGGGCCCTGTTTAAAGTCTAGAAAGAGTGACGTTACGATTTTCTTGGTGGATGATATCTTATATGCAGGTCAACACAAATACTATCCAAGTTAAAATAGATAAAAGGTTTAGATAATTGTTTAAAAGATCTAGATGAATTTTCTTGGCTGGGATAAAAGCTTCAAGTCCAAAATACGTAAAATCCATATGAATATTGAAACAGTTATTGTAGTATACAGTGACCAGTGCTCCTAACCATTAACTACCGACCGACTGACGTGCCCATCTATATCCATCCATGTTATACTATATTAAACCGTAATAAAGCATAAAACATAAAACATAGAACCATCGTCTATATATAAAGTATATATGTACTGCATGTTCCAAGATATTGGAGATATTTAGATCCTCTTATATGCAGTACACACAAGAAAGAAAAGAAATTAAATGAGTGAACCGGTAATGATGAGAAATTCTCAAAACATTCCGGGAGATTATATTAAAGTGTTTGGAAGTTCAAGAGTTAGGGCTAGGGTTAGGGCTTCATATTTGGGGGAGGAAGTTGTAAGCACGTGACCACATATCACATGACTTGGACCAATCATGGCGCGCAAAAAACCACACCACTTCTCTCCACCATCACCACACCACAATGTTCAGAGCCTCCACCCAACGCACCTTCCAGAGATTCAACTCCGGCCACGTGTCCAAATTCATTAAAGAAGATCCATTCAAGCACTTGTACAACAAGGAGGCCGGCGAGGCTTTCAAGAAGCAGTACGAGCAGAAGAAGCACCACTCGGTGGGCGTGACCGCCTTGTGGAAGAAGCTCTCGCTCTTCGTGGCACTCCCAGCAGTTCTTTTGACTGCCATCCCCGTGGGAAAGGTGGAGCTTGAACATGCCCACCACAGAGAGCACTTGAGACATGTGCCCGACGAGGAGTGGCCTGTGCAGTACGAGTACCAGAACATCAGACAGAAGAAGTTTTTCTGGGGCGATGGAGACAAGACCTTGTTCTGGAACCCTGATATCAACAGACACATTGAGTAGGCTTTTTTTGAGGTTCGATCCGTGTATAGCAATCAATGCAATTGTGACTTATTGTAGATCAGTGGTAGTACAGTCCACTATTTAACCTGTCTATAGTGTATTAGTATAGCTACATAGTGTATTAGTATAGCTACATAGTGTATTAGTATAGCTACATAGTGTATTAGTATAGCTACATAGTGTATTAGTATAGCTACTATATACTAGACTACTTATACTAGACTACTTATACTAGACTACTTATACTAGACTACTTATACTAGACTACTTATACTAGACTACTTATACTAGACTACTACATACTAGACTACACCACCACTACACAGTCAAGGTAAAACAAGACTGAAGAGGGATTCAGTAGGTTCAGTGTACACGTATCAATGAATTCTAATGTTAACTCAGAATACAGACTACAGACACGACTACCGACCCGACTACCGACCCGACTACCAACTACCGACTTTTCTATACTATACTATACTACCAAAACCATAATCACTCTATCCTTATATTCTATACATAGTATCTACTGCGTTGCATATTTATCTATCAACTGTACCCAGTACTACTATTTACTACTAGTCAGTACTACTAGAACTACTTACTATCAATTAATCAGTACTACTTCTAGTGTGGGTACTACAAGTCTTAGTGCTACTACTACCCAGTGTTGGTACTACTTCTTTTAGTCAGTACTACTAGTCTCAGTTAACAGTATGAGTGCCATCAACGGCTTTTCCAAGACTTGTATTGTGTTTGGGTACAGGCTATAAATGATCCATGCTATAAATGATCCATGCTATAAATGATCCATGCTATAAATGATCCATGCTTGCCTAGTCTATATATACGATTCAAGGCAAAAAAGGTCACAGAGTTAACACTATGAATTAAGACAGTGAGGATGGGTGCACTCTATACATGGATGCTGCTGCTTGACTTGACAAACAAATCCTCAACCAAATATATTACCTTATGTGTGACTACCTATAGAGTACTATAGAGTACTATGGAGTGCCTCAATTAGAGCACCTATATTGAGTACTGCCTATACTATAGACGTTTTTATACTATAGACGTTTTTATACTATAAAGCTCTAAGACTATGGTGTATCCTGGTTATCAGTGACAATCAATCACTACTTAGTGCTTACTACCTACTACTAGTCAGTACTACTAGTCAGTACTGCTAATGGTATATTAGTACCATTTAACTGAATACTAGAAAAACTAGACTATGAATTTGATCCAAAATGAGGAGATCACTTCGTATATAGGGATTGAGCTCATGTACCAAGTTAATCTCTGAATCGGTTCGCCCTTACTAAGACTCTTTTAGTTCGCCGTTACTATGGATCACTCTCCTGCGGAGTATTTAAGTATAGCTGATCCTCAGGAAGAGGAATCAGGAAGAGGAATCAGGAAGAGGAAGCAGGAAGAGGAATCAGGAAGAGGAATCAGGAAGAGGAAGCAGGAAGAGGAATCAGGAAGAGGAATCAGGAACAGCAATCAGGAACAGCAATCAGGAACAGCAATCAGGAACAGCAATCAGGAACAGCAATCAGGAACAGCAATCATCAACGAATATAGTTATCAATTAGACATAAATGTACTACAGAGTGTTACATTCTGGTTACGTCCAGTACTCTGTTTTGTGTGTTTTGTATGTTTATTCGCTGATGTTTTCTCAAAGAGGAACCATCGCACCTTATATAGACTAGTCCGGCATATAGTAATAGAGGATAGAGGTCGTATCGACCAGTGCTGCAACATCCACATGGTTAGTACACTACCCATGGTGGGTCTAACAACTATTAATTAATATAGTGGTCAGTGTTGGTTCCACTATATACAGGGCACTACTCAAAGAGGTACTATAAAGCCTAAGCCGTCTGATCCTAACAATTACCCTTTCTCAATACCGTCCCAATGTCATATAATGTGAAAAGTGACATTGCCAGCATCATTAGCTTTTCTATTCTGCACCATTCCTCCCTCGAAAAATCTTATAACTTGCTCAGGTTCCTGCATTTGGGGTTTCTGGCCATAGACATGTGAAAACATACAGGCCTTTGACGAATGGAACACTATAAGGCGTACTCGCATCCCGTCTTAGGACTTTGGTCTTGTAAGTTACACTTTACATAGTTCCTGTATAATAATATAATATATACTTAAACATATGTTGAAAGAATAAGAGCTCACCATTTAGCCTGTAGTTCGTAGTCTATGATTGGTGGTCTGGTATGGACAAGCCAAGCCAAGCCAAGCCAAGCCAAGCCAAGCCAAGCCAAGCCAAAAAAAAAGGCTCAAAGTCTCCATTGATCAACTCAAAATACTCTCATTTCACTATATTCATAATTTATTATTGAATTACTATGTTTACTGAACAAACTTTTTCTATATCATTAAATTGTACTGCATACAAGCAGATCTTCCTTCAACTGTCTGTAAATCTCTATCTATAACACCATGACAGTGACTCAATACTATCACCAGAGTATCCTGCATTGTATTAGACCAGTTGAGAAGACTACCTAATCTATGGCTCACTGACTTGAGTGACTTGAGTTTGGCCAGTACCTCAAAGAAGTACTCTTGAGACCAGTATTATTTGAGGTTATACGTTTTTGTGGTACGGTGATTGTGTGATTGGTATGTGTAGATGGGTGTAGCAGGGTAGGTCCTTCGCTGGAGCAGGAGTCGGACCATACGGAATTATGTGCCTGTATGGCCGGACTCTCCAAGTGTTTGCTTCATTGAACCAACCACTTGTATCAGGTCAGAGATCATATCACAGGATCGAGTGGGTTAGATCAGAGATCATATCACAGGATCGAGTGGGTCAGATCAGGTCAGGTCAGATCAGAAATCAAAGTGACCTTATAAAGTCGAGAAAATATAGAGATTATTCGTCGCAGCAATGGCCACACTGTTCTCCTGCGGGTGCCACGATAAATGCAAAATGCTCTTTTTGAACTCGATGAAATCGTTGTGATCGCCACTACCCACGCCGCTCATCAACCGCCTGCGTGTGCTTTGGTCACTGCTGCCCACCTTCCGAGACTTGAACGCCGATTTATCTGCCTGCAAAATAATCTCTTCCTGGTCATCCTCCTCGTCGAGATTGCTTGGCGACTGCGCATATGGCCCCGACACGGGCGGCGAGTCCTCATCGCCCGACTCGTCTTCATCGTCGTCGTCATCCTTCTTCTCCTTCTCGACGCTGAGCTTCTGTGCCTCTCCTCCTCCCACCGCATTGGGGTAGATCATGAAGTTGTTGTTGTAGGAGCCGGTCATCACCAGGCGATTGTCTCCGGAAAACTGCACCTCGAACTTGTCGAAAATGGCGTCGTTTTCGTAGGTATCACACAAGCGGTCACGCAAGTGCTCGTGCACATTGATGGTTTTCACGGGCTTCAGCTCCATGGCAAGGTCCCAGATCTTGACCGTCATATAGTCCCGGGACACAATGTGGCGGCCGTCGTGCAGGAACTTGACGTCGCTGATGGACGATGTGATTTCCGTGAAGAAGTTGTGCGAAGCCGGGTCCAAGTACTCTTCGAACACCTTGGCATGCAGATCACACAATGAGTTGGACCGCATGTCCGATAACTTGATGGTGCCCTTGGACGACAGGTACATGAATAAGTTGCAGTGGTTGGGGTGAAACTCGGAGCTGGTGATGACCTCGGTTAATTCCTCCATGTTCGCCGGCTTGATGTCCACGATATTGAACAGCTGGTCCGGGATATCCAAGTTCCACAAGTTGATGCGCAAATCGTCGGACGAAAGGTAGGTTTCCTGGTCGGAATTGACGGAGATGGAGTTGATATGGTAGGCGTGGGCATTGGAGTAGATCTTCTTGGGCTGGGCCAGGATCAACTTATCGTGAAACTCCATCTTGGGCAAAATCAAGTCCTTGACGTTGAACTTGGACGACAACAAGTGGTCCAGGCCATTAAGGTTATTTTCGCTGACCAACTTGACCTGGCGCTCCATGATTTTCCACAACTTGATGGTCTTGTCGTTTGTGGAGAGGAGATACAAGGAGTTGTTGGAGCTACGCAACCACTTGATCTTATTGATCTTCTCCTCCACTTCCAAGGACTTCAAGTAGTCGAACTCGGCGTCGTGGCTCTGGAACTCCGTGAAGAACTTGTATTCACAGTTCTGCTTCTTGCCCTGGTTGCGCTCGAACAACACCACACGGCCGCCTTTATCTCCGGTGGCCAAGAAGGTTCCGGAGCTATCGAACTCCACGGTGGAGATGATATCGGCCTCGGTGATGTTTTCGATATCGCCTTTGTCGCCAAAACACTGGGAGAATTTCCACTTGTGATCCATTTTGGGTCTTCGGGAAGGGTTTAGGATTTTTGGTTTGGGTTTAAATTCTGGATTTTGGGGTGGATTCTGGATTTGGAGGGGAGGGGGGGGGAGTGATCAGACGGTTATGAGCACCAACACGGGGCACGGCAAACGGAGGTTGGATGAATGGAGACTTTCAATGAAAGTGAAGAGGGCCTGTATATAACAACAGATATAAAGCCAAGCACACGAAAAAAAGCTGGGCCGGGATATGCAGGGGGTTCCGTTACGGGCGACTTAAGGGTGGTAGGTCCAATTAGCAGAGTAGAAGCTGGAGTGGAGGAAGTGCGAAAGAGGGATGAAAGTCGCAAGCAGCACATCCGTACACCATCAGATTAGGATATGGGTCACGTGTTTCCCATAGTTTCCCATAGAAAATCAGGTAGTTTCCAGAAAATCAGGTAGTTTCCAAAGAATCAGGTAGGTGGAGGCAAAAAAAGGGAAGGTGGGGGAGGGGGGCGATTGCTCAATTGGTTATGGTTTTGGTAAGTGGAGGTGGTAAGTGGAGGTGGTAAGTGGAGGTGGTAAGTGGAGGTGGTAAGTGGAGGTGGTAAGTGGAGGTGGTAAGTGGAGGGAGGAGATCGCTGTATTAATACACACACTATACACACACACACCATGCTGATTCACTCCAAATTTATGCTGATTCACTCACATATTCAAGCCTGCATTATACCCACACTAGGTACATTTACTTCTACTATACACTCACACTGTAATATTTCCATACTAGAGTATTTCCATACTAGACTATACATTTATGATAGCTACACTATGACATAGTCGCACGATTCTTGTGATTCTTGTCAGACCTAAGATATCAATACAGTATATTCGCACCATACTCCATGATACAACTATGGAGCAGGCTATGGAGCAGGCTATGGAGCAGGCTATGGAGTATTGAAGAGAATTTAACCAGCAATAACGTGGATTTATAAATCTTCAAGTATGTCTAGGACAATATCACAACAACTGTACATCCGAAGGTATACAAGTATGAGGTGAGAAAGAAGAAATAAACCATTAGCGCCATCCTATAAAAGAAAGTGTGTTTAAAGATTCAAAAAAAAATGGTGTTTGAGTGTCAAGAGAAAGCAATGCCACAAACCATCTCAGGTTATGAGCTATAGAGCAGATAGACAGTACTAGTTAGTCATAGACCTATCTCTGCTCTATATAGCAAGCTATAGGGGAGCCAATAGGGTTAGAGTCATAATCAGAGCAGAGTCATAATCAGAGCAGAGTCATAATCAGAGCAGAGTCATAACCTGTAGTAATAACCAAACAGTTTTAGTTTCCAAGCCTTAGTATAGTCTATAAGTACAGCCGTCCATACATAGTCCATACATAGTCCATACATAGTCCATACATAGTCCATACATAGTCCATACATAGTCCATACATAGTCCATACATAGTCCATACAGATACACATGTTAGATCCGCCATAGGCAGGACCCTGCCTATGAAGGTATTATGAAGCCTCAAGCCTCTCAGTCCAGTTGTTACAATAGACACTGCAAATACCGTATCACGGCATTCAGGCCATCAATGCACTCACGGCATTCAGGCCATCACGGCACTTCGTGCACTGATGGCCCCTTTTGTTTACTCTGGAGCAATGTTTACCCATTGTTCTGGTGGAGAGTTTTTCGGTGCCACGTTTCTCTCAAAGTATATAAACCACTCCGGTTCCTCTCTTTGAGGAACCATCAACGAATACAAGTTTAGGACAACACACGTTATAAAGAACATAACAACACAATATATATATATATCAATACAGATACACAATATAATGTTAGAATTAATGTGCGGCCTGAGGCTCTAACCTGTATCCGCAAGGGATGTAAGCTTCTAACGGGCTTATATAAGTGATAAGGATCTTCCAGGAACAATGAGCTAACGGAAGTCTAAGGAATACTGAGGGCTACTTATAGGAGGAACTCGCCCGGTCAGTGATAGTGGTCTTTACTAGTGTAATATAATAGGAGGTATTGGTATTTATCTTTAATAACGTTAATCTTAAGCAATAGAGTAATCTTAAGCAATGGAGTAATCTTAAGCAATGGAGTAATCTTAAGCAATGGAGTAATCCATAGAGAAGTTCATCCAGTATTAATCTCTCTCTTTCTGTCTCTATGACTTAGTTATACCTGACCTATATACTTAGATGCGTTAGTCCATACTACCATAGTAATACCAATCTATTTATTCATCAATAAATCATTATGTACTGACCCCGAAACTTTTAATTCTGGTGCTTGTCTGAATTGCACCAGAATATCCTAGAGAAAAACCACGCAATTAGTGTCAGTGTCAGTGTTAGTGTCAGAGTCAGAGTCAGAGTCAGAGTCAGAGTCAGAGTCAGTGTCAGTGTTAGAGTCAGTGTCAGAGTCAGTGTTAGAGTCAGTGTCAGTGTCAGTGTCAATAGTACAGATGTCCATACAGAGGTGACTAAATTTTAGTACCAATCTTCAAACCTATAGTCTCTATGTTTTCTTGTCAGTCTTAGTATTATTCTCTATCTATAAGCCTAGTAGTATACTGTCCGTCCTTATATGTCCATACAGAAAACCTTTGAACACAAGATTCAAACAAAAATCAAGCACTAGGGATGACCACTAGTTCAAACAAAAATCAAGCACTAGGGATGACCACCAGTTCAAACACTTTGGATATTATATATACATCTCCATAGCGTGTTGTCGTTGGTAAAAATACTGTAGATATCGTACTCAGGACTTCACTTCCGTATAGTGCAATACCCCCCAGAATTGGTCAAGATTTAGCATTGTCCCCAGAGCTTTTCTCTCAAACCTGCTAGTCAACCCATGGCGGTTCTAACACTCTAAGTCTAAGTCTATAAGTGTGAGTCTATAAGTCTATAAGTGTGAGTCTATAAGTCTATAAGTGTGAGTCTATAAGTCTATAAGTGTGAGTCTATAAGTCCATAAGTCTGAGTCTATAAGTCCATAAGTCCATAAGTCTGAATCTACGTGTCATGTAATTTCTAGAAATCCTATGATTCCTTTAAGTCCTAAGTACCCCAAGTTCATAAGTCCTAAGTACCCCAAGTTCTTAAGTCCTAAGTACCCTAAGCTCATAAGTCCTAAGTACCCCAAGTTCATAAGTCCTAAGTACCCCAAGTTCTTAAGCCCTATAAATAGTATGAAAGCTATGCTATGAGTTTTTAAGTCTTAGCCATAAGATAGGTTTAATCAGCACTCTAAGCTCAACAAACTATAAAGTTCTAGACTACACCAGTTTATCAATATCAATATCAATATCAATATCACTATAAATTAAGCACGTGACAACACATACATCAACGCACACCCAAAAGCATTCCCCATTATGACAGACGATCACGACCAAAATGAACACCACGGGCAAGCCATCTCGTGGTCCAAAAATTGGCTTCATCTGCTATGTAGCGGATCCTGCACACGGTCACAACCTCAAAAAGACCCATGTGGAGAAAGAATCTTCTATCCTCGTCTCTTAGGAACACGTTCTAGTTCTTTTCTCAATTCACAATGGGTTGCAACGTGTCAATCAAAGTACAGCCACCTTTTCTGACCTTGGTGTACTTTAATAAGCCACCTTTTCCGACCTTGGTGTAATTAAAGCCATCATAGAGGGCATTTTCAAGACCCTGGCAATCAGAGAAATGTCATTTGTCATTCAAAGCCAAAACAAAGCTTATCAAAAATATGGCATATATACCTCCAGAAGTATCTTCCATGCTTTCTTTGACAAAAATTCCATAATAACACTGATCATAGAATAGAAACAGGATGTTCCAAGTTTTGGGCAAAGCTATCATCGGTTTCCACCACAATCTTTTCAAGATACCATTGGCTCCATATTTCAATGTCTCCTCACAGTCATTGTAATCTACAAGAGGGTCGAATTTGATGATTTTGGGTTCTTTTTCAATCAAGACATTCCTGGCTTTTTTCCAAGCTTTCTTGAATTTGACCATACTGAAAACCAGAGACCTCCTTACATTTCCATATAGATTTAATCTCTTACTCTTTTGTCTCTAGGTAATAGTATCACTGCTGTAGTGTACTTATATACCAATAGTACAATCAGTAGCACTTCAGAACCAACCTTCTAATAGCTACACTAGTACACTACACTAGTACACTACACTAGTACACTACACTAGTACACTACAGTACAGTAACTACACTACAGTAACCATTACACTACACTACAGTAACCACTACACTCACTACAGTAACTACACTACAGTAACCACTACACTACACTACAGTAACTACTACACTCACTACAGTAACTACTACACTCACTACAGTAACTACTACACTCACTACAGTAACTACTACACTCACTACAGTAACTACTACACTACACTAGTACTGTTAGATCCGCTATGAAGCCTCTCAGTCCAGTTGTTACAATGGCCATTGCAAACGCCGTGTCACAACCATCGTTGTATGAAGTACTATGATGGTCCTTTCGGCTATTCTGGAACAATAGAGTATAGAGACAGAGTAAAGGGTATAGACATAGCATAGGGTAGAGCAGCAGAATATTAGAGTGGTATAGAGTGGTATAGAGAGTGGTAAGATAGAGAGTGGTTAAATAAAGAGTGGTATAGAGACAGAGTATAGAGACAGAGTATACAGAGTATAGAGACAGAGTATAGA
Source organism: Metschnikowia cerradonensis (assembly GCA_002370635.1). Classification (NCBI taxonomy): domain Eukaryota; kingdom Fungi; phylum Ascomycota; class Pichiomycetes; order Serinales; family Metschnikowiaceae; genus Metschnikowia; species Metschnikowia cerradonensis. Next base: position 8,501 of record NKZD01002010.1, on the reverse strand, counting down.
GACTATTAGGTACTGAGCATTGAGCATTCAGTATAGACATTGAGCATTCAGTATAAAGATTATTGGATACTGAGCATAGTGACAGAGTATAGAGACTATTGGTGAATAGTTCGTCTTGTAGTTGTTTTTCTTCATCTGCAGCAATTAGTCATGCGTCTGATAAGGGTATAGGAGTGTTTGGTTGGGCTTCTGGAGTGGCCGTTGGTGCTGTTGGCTCCGTTGGTGCTGTTGGCTCCGTTGGTGCTGTAACTGCTGCTGTTGTTGTTGCTGCTGCATTTGCTGTTGCACCGGTAGAAGCCCAGGCTGCATGGCAATGTTGGGAGGGTATTGCACCAATGCAGAAAGAAAAGTGTGCTGGTTAGAATCCTGGAATTCCGGACGTCAGAGTATATATTTTTATTTTTGAGTATTTAAATATACTTGAAGATCCTTGTATCTTAACAGAGCTGTTTTTTTAGATCCACCATACGCAGGGCCCTGCAATGAAGGTATTATGCATTGTTCTGGTGGAGAGTTTTTCGATGCCATGTTTCTCTCAAAGTATATAAGCCACTCCGGTTCCTCTCTTTGAGGAACCATCAACGAATACAAGATTAGGTTAAGACACGTTATACAGAACATAACAACTACACTACACTACACTAGAGTACACTACTATTCCTCTACCATTCTATCCTTCCTCTATCCATTCCTCTATTACTTTCTATTGGCCCTACCATTTCTTGTTCTCTCTCTATTACTTCATTCCACTACCCCCTCTCTCTCTTGCTCCCTAATATCTTGCTTTGTTCTACTCCTCATCTTCACCTATCTTTATTTCTTCCCTGTATCTTTCAATTTCTGCTAGCATCCTCTCCTCTCGTCTCCTCTCTCCTAATTATATCCCTCTCGCCATTTCTCCATCTCTCCTTATATTCTACCAATCTCTCCCCGACCCTCCATTTCTCCATCTTACTTACCAGTTTCTCTTGCTACTTCCTGCTTATTTCCCTGTTACCTCCTTTTTTTGCTTCTCTCTATCTATAACTCATACTCCTCTCTCCAAAAGGCCCTTCTTTCTAAATGGCCTCTCTCCAAAAGGACCCTCTTTCTAAATGGCCTCTCTCCAAAAGGACCCTCTCCAAATCGTCCATCCATCCATCGCGTCCCTAGCTATTATTACATATGTTTTTGATACATCAATGTCATTCATTCAATTCTCCCTTCCTCTCTCCTATCCTATAGTTCCCAGAGAGAGGAAGTAACGTGGCATTACTTAAGTAGAAACATGTGGTAATGTGTTGAATATTGTATCTCCTCCACTATACTGTTATATTCTTGGCGTGCTTCAATTCTTGTTGTGGTATTTACTCTCTATTTTTATCTCTATCATGATCTCTCTACTTTGTTTTCTTTTCTTGCTCCCTCCTATTATTCTCTTATACCTTCTCCATTTGCTGCATGACATAATCAAGCATGTAAGTCTACAGTACTACAGTACTACACTACAGTACTACACTACAGTACTACACTACAGTACTACACTACAGTACTACACTACAGTACTACAGTACTACACTACAGTACAGTACTACAGTACTACACTACACTACAGTACTACACCACACGCTACTACAGTACTACACTACACACCACACGCTACTACAGTGTTTTTCAAAACTATTTAAAACAGCGTGACAAAATGTTTCGAACCAAGAAGACAGAATGGTTCAAACCAAATGGCGTAATGTTTCACACTAACTTTTATTCGAATTCAATATTCTGAAATCTTAAATCTGGAAGCTTAAATCTGGACGATTGCCTCTTATGGTACTACATCTGGGATAAAAGTCTTGCAGTACCAATCAAGGGTGAAAAACGGACGGAACTGAACTGAACTGAACTGGTTTCCTTATTGTCCTGTATACAACAACTTGTCCAGTCCATTTGGTTTGAAAGACTGTAGGAACGGGTACGAAACTTTTTGAATTATTGGTTTGAATCGTTTTGGCACGCTGGTTTGAATAGTTTTGAAAAACACTGTAACATCCATCTGTTTTATAGACCAATCTTCTTTCTGTCTTCAGTTTGATTGGCACCACCTGCACATATCGCGTATAATGACCTACAATCTTGAAAAGAGAGTGAAACAGTACGTGAAATTGTTGAAAGGGAAGGGGAGGGAAGATATTAAAGGGACCGACTCCTTCAGCGTATGGATCCACCCCCAAAGAGTCTCTCCTCTCGCCCGTCTTGAAACACGGACCAAGGAGTCTAACGATTATGCAAGTATTTGAGTCAACCCCCAAATGCGTAATGGAAGTAATTGGTCAACCCTACCCTCCTGTCCTAAAGGGTGGGAAAGGAAGCATAATTATTAGGACTCGAAAGATGGTGAACTATACCTGGATAGAGTGAAAGCTAGAGAAAACTCTGGTGGAAGCTCGTAGCGGTTCTGAAGTGCAAATCGATCGTCAAATCTGGGTATAGGGGCGAAAGACTAATCGAACCATCTAGTAGCTGGTCCCTGCCGAAGTTTCCCTTGGAGATAGCAGAAGCTCAATATCCAAATAGTTTTATGAGAAAACAGTTTTATGAGGTAAAGCGAATGATTAGATGTCTCGGGGCAAAAGGCAAAGGCAAAATTAGCCTTAGCATATTCTATGGGGTTGCTATGAAAGGTCTATTTTAGAATCTTAGAAGTCATAGCATCTATAGCATCTATAGAAGCCATAGAAGCATTGTTAAAGGTATAGATCAAATAATGCCAAGCAATGGTCCAACCATGAAGTAATAGAATATATAGAAGGCACAATTTATTGAAGACATGAAAACTACGGTGTCATGGGACATTGGAGTCGAAATATGAACCATGGTCTATGAACTCATGGTGTATTTGCTGGGACCCATATCAATAATGGTACCATTAATTACTATGATGGATTATGATGGATTACTATTGTCCATGGATTCTTACATGTATGGCGAGTGTGAGACTCCTGCCCCCACCACTGTGTTGAATACCTACACCAACTACACCACGTAGTGCCCAGAATCAACCACACTGACCGTGACGACAGCCTCCACATTGACAGTGACTGGAGTCTGACAGTGACTGGAGTCTGAGTGGTTGAAGAGACGCCATCGTCAAAGCCTTCCAGTGAGGCCAAAGCCAGCGAAAAGCCTAGTGAAATCAAAAAGTCTACTCCTGCAGGCCCAGAAGAGATACCTCAGGCCCCAAAACCTAAGGCATCCATTAAGCTGGAAGCTCAAAAGCCAGACAGATTTGTACTATAGTACCATGGATTCTGTACTACGATCAACCCTACATCCACCCTAAAAGCTACCCTACAGTTCTGCAGTTGTAAGTGGTTCTTCTCATTAACACAGATCCTCCAAGATACAAAGACTGAGTATGGAAACCCAAGCACCCTCGTGATGTTCTCCTTTTCGAGAATATTATGAAGCAACAGACTATGGTCAGAACATGTCAGTAAGAGCTCTGAACCTAAGACGGTAGTTGAGGTAGTTAAACTAGTCAAGGTGAGTCTATGACAATAAAATCTATGAAAATTGGACGGTAAACAAGATTGAGATCAAAGGTGTGATGTTATCTGAAGGTGAGTGTTTGAAGGTGAGTGTTTGAAGGTGAGTGTTTGAAGGTGAGTGTTTGAAGGTGAGTGTTTGAAGGTGAGTGTTTGAAGGTGAGTGTTTGAAGGTGAGTGTTTGAAGGTGAGTGTTTGAAGGTGAGTGTTTGAAGGTGAGTGTTTGAAGGTGAGTGTTTGAAGGTGAGTGTTTGAAGGTGAGTGTTTGAAGGTGAGTGTTTGAAGGTGAGTGTTTGAAGGTGAGTGTTTGAAGGTGAGTGTTTGAAGGTGAGTGTTTGAAGGTGAGTGTTTGAAGGTGAGTGTTTGAAGGTGAGTGTTTGAAGGTGAGTGTTTGAAGGTGAGTGTTTGAAGGTGAGTGTTTGAAGGTGAGTGTTTGAAGGTGAGTGTTTGAAGGTGAGTGTTTGAAGGTGAGTGTTTGAAGGTGAGTGTTTGAAGGTGAGTGTTTGAAGGTGAGTGTTTGAAGGTGAGTGTTTGAAGGTGAGTGTTTGAAGGTGAGTGTTTGAAGGTGAGTGTTTGAAGGTGAGTGTTTGAAGGTGAGTGTTTGAAGGTGAGTGTTTGAAGGTGAGTGTTTGAAGGTGAGTGTTTGAAGGTGAGTGTTTGAAGGTGAGTGTTTGAAGGTGAGTGTTTGAAGGTGAGTGTTTGAAGGTGAGTGTTTGAAGGTGAGTGTTTGAAGGTGAGTGTTTGAAGGTGAGTGTTTGAAGGTGAGTGTTTGAAGGTGAGTGTTTGAAGGTGAGTGTTTGAAGGTGAGTGTTTGAAGGTGAGTGTTTGAAGGTGAGTGTTTGAAGGTGAGTGTTTGAAGAAAAGTGTTTGAAGAAAAGTATCTGAAGAAAAGTGTTTGAAGGTATCCATCACTGTTGAACTTTGGTATTCCTAGATCCATAATTTCTGTTACTGTTCTGTACAGTGTTTTTCAAAACTATTCAAACCAGCGCGACAATGATTCCAACCAAGAATGTTGAACGTTAGCATATACCAATTGGTATACAGGAACCGTTATATAGTTGGACTGCAATAACTCTCTTAAATGAGCGACTTGGGTAATCAGTTCTGTCATCTGTCTTGTAACTCTATTGCTATGTAAAGTAGTGAGTTCGTGATTTCTGTTTGACAATTGATGCCTCTCAATACTGAGCAGGATACTGGCTTTATATACAGTGTTTTTCAAAAGTATTCAAACCAGCGCGACAAAACGATTCAAACCAGCGTGACAAAATGGTTCAAACCAAAAAGACAAAATGGTTCAAACCAAATGGCGTAATGTTTCACACCAACTTTTATTAGAATTCAATATCCTGAAAGCTTCAATTTGGAGTATTGCCTCATATGTACTACATTTGACAGTCTTGCAGTAGCAATCAAGGGTCAAAAACCGACGAAACTGAACTGGTTTCCTTGTTATCCTGTATACAACAACTTGTCCATTTGGTTTGAAAGACTGTGCGAAGGGGTACGAAACATTTTGTCGCGCTAGTTTGAATCATTTTGTCGCACTGGTTTGAATAGTTTTGAAAAACACTGTATTCCTGGGGACTCCCAAACGATCCCTCTCCTTCGTCAAACTCCCTCATCTATATTGTCTTCTCCAAGACAATGCTCAGAGTTAGACGGGAGCTAGACGGGAGCTAGACGGGAGCCCATAGAGCCCTAGCTCTACCTTTGTCTCTTCAACAATACCCATCATTGTTTCATCTGGATAGCTTGGCATGAGCATGCAGTACCCGCACATGTACTGGTCTCAAGTTCATCAGTCACATGTCGCGTGTTCCAACAAAGAAGACAAAATGTTTCGTACCCCTGCGCACAGTCTTTCAAACCAAAATGGCGTAATATTTTACACCAACTTTTATTAGAATTCAATATTCTGGGATCTTAAATCCGGATGATTACCTCATACATACTACATTTGGGACAAAAGTCTTGCAGTATTAATCAAGGGTGAAAAACGGACGGAACCGAACCGAACTGAACTGGTTTCCTTGTTATCCTGTATATAACAACTTGTCCATTTGGTTTGAAAGATTGTGCTAAGGAGTACGAAACTTTTTGAATTATTGGTTTGTTTAATTTTGCTAGAGTGGTTTGAATGATTTTGCCGCGCCGATTCGAAACATTTTGTCGCACTAGTTTGAATAGTTTTGAAAAACACTGTATTAGGAAATCCGTGAAATTCTGGTAACTCGTGATACCCCTCAACCTAGAGCGGAATCCCCTTCATATATACTTGGGATTCCTTGGACTCCTTGCTTTTGGGTGGGGACTTGGTAATACCTTTATAGTACTACGGATTCCTATGGTACTACGGATTCCTATGGTACTACGGATTCCTATGGTACTACGGATTCCTATGGTACTACGGATTCCTATGGTACTACGGATTCCTATGGTACTACGGATTCCTATGGTACTACGGATTCCTATGGTACTACGGATTCCTATGGTACTACGGATTCCTATGGTACTACGGATTCCTATGGTACTACGGATTCCTATGGTACTACGGATTCCTATGGTACTACGGATTCCTATGGTACTACGGATTCCTATGGTACTACGGATTCCTATGGTACTACGGATTCCTATGGTACTACGGATTCCTATGGTACTACGGATTCCTATGGTACTACGGATTCCTATGGTACTACGGATTCCTATGGTACTACGGATTCCTATGGTACTACGGATTCCTATGGTACTACGGATTCCTATGGTACTACGGATTCCTATGGTACTACGGATTCCTATGGTACTACGGATTCCTATGGTACTACGGATTCCTATGGTACTACGGATTCCTATGGTACTACGGATTCCTATGGTACTACGGATTCCTATGGTACTACGGATTCCTATGGTACTACGGATTCCTATGGTACTACGGATTCCTATGGTACTACGGATTCCTATGGTACTACGGATTCCTATGGTACTACGGATTCCTATGGTACTACGGATTCCTATGGTACTACGGATTCCTATGGTACTACGGATTCCTATGGTACTACGGATTCCTATGGTACTACGGATTCCTATGGTACTACGGATTCCTATGGTACTATGGTTTTATAGTAGTACATTATACTACACTATATATCTACACACATATCTCACATCCAGCATGACATACTCTCACCATATAACGTTACTATATGAAAGCTTACCCATATACATATATACTTATTGTATAGTTATGAAGCCTACTCTAGGCCAGTCCATCATTGTATGAAGTCCATCATTGTATGAAGTACTGTTGGAACTTGAGGAATCGGTACATCTCTGCTTCATAATATGTAGGAATAGTCTAATGGTGGTAGACACCCCGCAGAAAAGGGGTTGGGTGGTAATCGACAAGGACTAAGCAAAGAGGAGAGAAGTTACTCTCATGAATCATAGAGCCAGGCCAGTTTGAGGACACTGCGTTCAAGAGATTCTTAGTATAGTATAGATACAGATAAGAACAGAAATGACTGAGATGAATACTTGAGTTCCACAACTATATGATGTCATTGGTTGCCAATGATACAACCGCTCCAATTTATGGGCCTAAGAATTGAGACTTTTAACAAGTACTATGATGGGCTTAATTTGGAGATTGGACTTTGTACTATGATGGGAGTGATCTGGAGATTGTACTTTGTACTATGATGGGAGTGATCTGGAGATTGTACTTTGTACTATGATGGGCGTAATTTGGAAATTGTACTTTGTACTATGATGGGCGTAATTTGGAAATTGTGCTTTGTACTATGATGGGAGTGCTACGAAGTTTTCAATAGCCATCGAATATTCTAGAACAATCCTCACCATTAGTCTAATACAGCTTTCAATTATGATTTTGGTAAGTGGAGGTGGTAAGTAGTGGCAGTGGAGGAAAGTGGAGGTAAGTGAGTGGTGGTGGCAGTAGAGGAAAGTGGAGCAGGACGATCGCTTGGATGCAGGCCTTGAACATAAAAGAGTAAAAGAGTTCCCAAAACCCGCTGAACATCAAAAAGAAAATCCACCAAGACTTAAGAAGGTTTTAGGAATTGGAGAAGTAAAAATTGACATGGGCGTTAATTATATGAAACTCCAGTGGATGAAGCTTAGGTGGATGAGGCAATGGAGACGCATAAAGCGCATGAGGCCTGAATGGATGAAAAAACGTGACGTATAAGAATTTTGATAGGAATTGAAGTTCAAAGTCAAGGTCCCTAAGAACTTAAGGTCAATGTCCCTAAGAACTCAAGGCCAAGGCCAAGGTCCGAGTCCCAAGAATCTTTTATAGCTAATACATTCCACCCACTTATTAAAATAGTACTAAAGTATAGTACTGTAGATATAGCACTGTAGATATAGCACCGTAGAGTAGAGTAGAGTAGAGTAGAGTAGAGTAGAGTAGAGTAGAGTAGAGTAGAGTAGAGTAGAGCTCGGTGTGTACCCTTTAAACGGGTACTTCTGGTGCACCACCAATACATAGGAACTCGGTATAACACACACCATCATTTGAAACGAATGAATTAACTGATTGATTGATGATTGATTGATTACTTAAGACTGCTTTAGTATGAGTATGAGTATGAGCATGAGTATGTTAGATTCTAGGTGTAACGTTAAGTACTAAGTTCGTTATTCGCTGATGATTCCTAAGAAGGAGGAGTCTGAGCTGCTTTTTTAGTATTTTCAAGAGAAGGAAAGACTGAGTAGATGGCTGGTAGATGGCTGGTAGATGGCTGGTAGTTGACTGGTAGTTGACTGAGTAGAAGCCCTTATACAATGGTCATTGTTAGTATCAGGCGGAGAGGCTTCATAATACCTCAATAGCTAGAGGACTACCTATGGTGGATGGCACTGTATAGTGTATTGTAGGATAGTGTATTGTAGGATAGTGTATTGTAGGATAGTGTATTGTAGGATAGTGTATTGTAGGATAGTGTATTGTAG
>NKZD01002009.1:0-14660 GCA_002370635.1 Metschnikowia cerradonensis | reverse complement strand
TAAGTAGTAAGTAGTAAGTAGTAAGTAGTAAGTAGTAAGTAGTAAGTAGTAAGTAGTAAGTAGTAAGTAGTAAGTAGTAAGTAAGTAGTTATTGGTTATTAGTCAGTAGAAAGTAAAGAGTCATAAGTATTCAGTTAGTACTAGGTTATTCGGTTAGAAGGTAGTAGTAAGTAGTAGTACTGGTAGTAAGTACTAGAACAGTTAGTATGTTGGTATTGTACCATAATTGTAAAACATATAGTACTTTAGTAGTAGAGTAGAGAAGAGTAGTACAGATGAAAATCACTCTATACCTCTATAATACATCGTTTTACAATTTTGACCCTATCTTCATTATGGCATATTTCTCAATCACGCAATCAAGTCAATCTCATGTGCTTCATCACTGCTGGCTGACCCACTTGTAGATCTTGTCCGTGTCACGCTTAGCCCAGTTGCTCTTGGCCGTGATTATATCCAAGGATTGCGCCAAGCTCTGGTCAAATCCACTGGTGTTCTTGCCTGCAAAGAATTCCTCCACCTCCTTCTTCTGCTCGTCCTTGGTGAAGCCGGACGATGCAATGGTCACCACAGATCCCAACATCGATAATCCGGGAGGCAACAATTTGTAGATATCATCCCAGTTGCTGGTGAACCATGCCCACAATTTCTTCACTCCCTTGGCGTGTGCTCTCATACCTTGCATTGGGATGTAGATGTCCTGCGCCTTGATGATGTCTGTCTTCAACAACAACCCGGTGACCTTCTCAAGGACCTGCTCGTCTTCAAACCTTCCAAATGCTCTCAAAGCAGCAATCTTATCCTCAGTAGACGAAGGCTTCGTGTAAATGGCGTAGAGCTTCTCAAACTCCGCTACCCCTCCACGTCTGGCCACCGTGTTAAAAATTGACGCCCTCAAGTTAGGGTTGATGGCAGACACGTCGCCCTTCACAAACGCATCAAAGCTCTTGTCAACAAACTCGAGAGCTTTCTTGTGTCCGGATGCAGCGGCTGAACCAAAAAGAAGGGACTTGAGTTGCTGCTCGGCAAAAGTGTCAGAATCGGAGAATTCCCATCCAACTTCCTGCAACTTGGAGCTGATCAAGTCAAGCACAAAGCCATTCAATGCCTCCTTGATCTTTTCGTCCTGAAACAATAAGGCGGCCTTGATCTTGATAATACTGCTCAAGGCGGATTCCCAAACAACGTAGTTGGATTCAGAGGACCAGGCCTTGACCAAGTTAAGCAAGTCGGTACTGCTAATGAATCCCGAAGAGGCCAACGATCCTGCATCTGCAACAAGTCCCACACGGTCCTCAACGGATAACTTTCCGTCCACTCCAGCTTTTCCAAGCTTGGTCCATCTCTCTGGACTGTATGCGGTCCGGTACACACCCGCTTGATCACAATTCACCTTGAAGAAATCATCGGAAATGTCAAGCTTGATGCTGGTGCTTCTGGTGTTCAACACAGCAGACTCATCCACTCCGGCACTTGTTTTGATACCAAGGAAAACTGGGTACAACGTCGTGTCCTCGTCTTCCTTAACGTCTGCAGTGGCAAGGAACCGGTGCTGGGTAAAGGTCAACTCAGTGCCTTTCTCCTCAACATGCACCACAGGGTATCCAATCTTCTTGGTCCAAATGTCCATGACCTTGACCACGTCTTCTCCACTGACCTCGCTCAAAGAACGCCAGAGATCCGAAGTCTGCGTGTTTCCCCACTTGTGTTTCTTCAAGTAGTTGGAGACTCCCTTGATGAAAGTCTCCTCGCCCAACCAACGCGAGATCATCTTAAGCAACGACGAACCCTTGGAGTAGGAAATGGCGTCGAAGATTTGGTTGATCTCGTCAGCTCTCTTGACTGGCACCTCAATTGGGTGCGAAGATCTCAACGAGTCCAACGACAACGCATTCTGCAAAGAGTCAGCAACATAAGATTCCCACACCTTCCAGTCTGGGAACAACGAGTCGCATGCGTACCACGACATCCACGTGGCGAAACCCTCGTTCAACCACAATCCGTCCCAGAAGTCCATGGTCACCAAGTTTCCAAACCACTGGTGTGCCAACTCGTGCATGACCACCTCGGTGACTCTTTGCTTGGTGTTGATACCCGAGTTCTTAGGGTCCAAGAGCAAGTCCACCGTTCTGTAGGTGATACATCCAAAGTTCTCCATGGCTCCGGCCGAGAAGTCGTGGATGGCCACCATATCCAACTTGGGCAATGGGTATGGGATATCGAACTTGCCATCAAAAAACTTCAAGGTGCTGGCAGCAATGTCAGCGGAGTATTGTCCGAAACTCTCAGAGCCGGGGGTAGCCCACACCTTGATTGGAACAGAGTACTCGTTGTTCTCCACAGACTTCAAGTCTCCCACAATGAATGCAACCAAATAGGTAGACATCAATGGGGTGGTGTTAAAGGTGGTCTTCTTCTTACCATCCTCAAGCTGCACCACCTCTTTTTCGTCCATGTTCGACAAGTGCACCAACTTGGCGTCGGAAACCAAAGAGATATCGAACTTGGCCTTCAAAGCTGGCTCATCGAAAGATGGAAAGGCACGGCGACAGTCGGTTGGCTCCATCTGAGTAGTGGCCAAGTAAGCGGTCTTACCGAAAGCATCAGTGTAAGAAGAACGGTAGAAACCGGCCATCTTGTCGTTCAACTCACCGGTGAACTTCAAGGCCAACGTGGCATCGGAATTCTTTGGCAATTGCGAAGACAAATGGAAAGTCACGGTCTGCTTGTGGGTGTCAAAGTCGAACTTATCGATTTTTTCGCCATTGATTTGAGCAGAGTGAATTTCAATATCCACGGAGTTGAGCACAATCGTGGACGAGTCCTCCTGGACTTTCAAGTCGATATCCAATTCACCATCGAACTTGAACGTGGTGAAATTGGGCTCAAGCACCAAGCCATAGCGCAAGGGTTTGACGTTAGTAGGAAGCACTTCACGAGAAGGCGAAGTTTGGCACATTATGGAATTTGTGTTGAATAAGTGGCGGAAATTGTGGGGAGCCTCGTTTTTTTATATGCGCGCACGTTCGTCCGTGTCATTGAGCCAACTGGGTGCAAGGCTCTGCTGCAAAAAGTCGCATTGGGAGCTAGCCTTACTACAGCCTTAGAGACAAATTGTTTTTCCCGTACACCCCCCGATCATAAGAATAGCATGACCTGGTATTGAATTCTTTTATCTTTTATTTTGTCCAACCTTCTTTTTCTGTCTTCTTTTTTCTTGGTATTTCCTTGTTATCCATTAATCCATATTTTGAATTGGATGAATACCAGTATTGATGGTCAACTGATATACACAGGAAAAGTAGAATTCTGGCCGACCCTTAGTCCAATCATTTCAATGAATCACTTATGTAGAGATTTTCATTTCCTGGTAAGATAAAAACTCCCGGTAAGATCCCATTGGTAAAACACTATGAATTTACAGCATTTTTTTTTTGTTTTTGGGGGGGGGGGGAGCGTAGCGATTTATATAGTAATTGCAACCAACAAATCGCGCATTGTGTGCGGGTGACGCCTAGTCCAAAAGAAGCACGCCTCGTCCAAAAGAAGCACGCCTCGTCCAAAAGAAGCACGCCTCGTCCAAAAGAAGCAAACCTCGTCTGTTTGTGTAATCTATGCATGCGTTGCATTTTCTTGCAGGCGGCCAATTGGCTGTTTCAGAGTCCGTTGATTAAACCAATTCAAAGAGGGCTGGTGTACAATTATGGGTTGGAACCCCAATGATTGGTATACGGTTGTAAGGGTTGCAAATCGGTTTCAGTACACAAATGTATTTACTGCTAGGTGCTGTAATCCGATACTATGCACTGTTGTTTCATGTCCATGCGCTGGGTGCATTGTATGTTTCATGAGCACGTCAGTTTTGCCACCGAGACATCGAAGTATATAAGGAGGGGTTCCCAGGAAATTCAGTATAACCCTCGCAAGGTATACGAGTATGTCAGTGATTTGAATCAAAGGCTTTGGCTATAGAAACGGGTTTCGTATTTCAAAATTTATATGACCTAAGTTGTATGTTTAAAAAAAGGTTCTAGTCAGGGTACTCAATAGGCATGGCGGCTGGGCATGGAAAAGACATGGATATTTGTGGGTACTACAGTGATCAATCTTGAATTATTATCTTCCAAAAAAGGTTTTTTTGTTTAAAGTGTTGATAACTCTGCGTATGGAAGTCCTTTAAAGTCTTTATACCCTTGGGAAGAGAGATGTGCTACTAGGTATTTAACTAACTCCAAAGCTTTATACAATATCAACAGGTTCAATTGTTGCCGAATTCTAAGATGGTAGTACCAAAGGTATGTCTTCAAGATATCTTAGTTATCATCATCTATAAAGAGGGGTTTACGTATTCTTGTGGATTTTGCCAAGGAAGACAAGAAGCTATGAATCTAATTAGTTATTGCTAAATTAATTTTTTAGAACCACTTCCTTTTTCCATTATGCTAATCCAAAGTAAAATTCCAAGAAGCAATGGCTCGAATGTTTGATACTGAAGCAATTTCGACAAATACTTTGCTTAACACTATTCTCGGTTTCTTCTTCACGACTTATGGAAAGGAAAACGCCAAATCCGTATTCTTTAAACACTCAAAGCCTTCTGAGGTGTTGATGTGGTCACGGTTTTGACGGTCGAGAGCGTTGAAGAAGAGAGTTAGAGCAAGAGGCACATCAGACATCGAAACTAGTGAGTACTAGGAGTTTGGATACCACCAAAAAAACAGAACCTGGAAAACTCGAACAAACTGTCTGCACTAGATTTTCAAATCAACCTCCCCACAACTTGTCAAAATCACCAAAGATCTTTTACGTCATCAACGGGACCCAAAGGAGATGTTCAGCCATCATCTCAATAGATACTTGAGGCTACATGTGGAAATACTTTGTTTTTTAATTACGACTATGAAGAGGGTGAAAATATGTTGCAGAGCATGAGCCAAATAAATGAATCAATTGGTTTGAATCAAAATGACTAAGGTATTCCTTGGTATATCACAATTGTGTCGAGTTTGACTATTTTCGGGTCGTTTCCGAAGCAAAATCCTCATTTTCGAGCCAGCCCACAATGCCCCCATGCAAGATCTCCACCTTGACATTATGAGGCCCATACATTTCCAAGTGGTCCTCAGCCCAGCCTGCAATATACGAAGCTCTCTTCCCAGACAGATTGCAGTGGATGATGATCCGTTCAGTCTCTGGATTGGCCTTCAACACGGGCACAAGAAACTTCTCCTTGATATCATTGGGGCCTTCCACGTCGGTGGCAGGAATATGCACGGCCAGCGTGATGGAGCCTTTTTCCTGCTCATTTCGGATATCCACAACCGTCACAGACTTTGGGTTACTCTGCAATTGGGAGAAAAGCTCTGTGTTAGGTAAACGTGGGGTAACTGTGGCCAGCTGCAGCAGCTCCCATTTAGTAAGCCATTCAGGTACAGGATACATCTGAGGTGTGTATATTAGGATTTTGTGGTGGTGAAAATTGTGGCCGAAAGGGATCTTCCAATTGAAGTCGGGGTCGGGGTCAACTGTGGCGGGGGGCCTTTCTATTATGAATGATGACCATACACTGCGTCACGTGCACTATTGAGGAACTGCAGATAAGCACCAAAACCGTCTGGAACTTTCTTTGTCACGGTGTCCGAATATTCAAGAGCTAAACAAAACCTCCTTACATTTATTCGGTTAGGAATCAGCCTGAAATTGGTTATAGCTACTTTTGGTGGTGGAACGACGTCTTATGTGCAGGACAACACAAATACATCATTGGTATCTGCAAAACCTCCATGTCCCAAAACTCAAATGTCTCCAATACTATCATTGAGCTACTCGGAGAGCATGATATGTCTCAGATCATGATGTTGGAGTCTTTGGAATAACATCTTGATATAGAACTACATGCAGGATACTGCGCATGGACCAGTTCAAACATCAAACCCATCCTCCGGTCCACAATCCAATAATGTCGTGGGTTCCTGCAGATCTCCATACCGAAGAAAAAGACGAGGCTCGGCTCCCCAATCGGCCCAAAGCACGTGGTGAAAATTGGGAGCAAGCACAGCGAGTAGCATTGGCCAATCCCTCAGATGTGCGGAAATGGGATGCCTTATTTGGAATCTTCGAGCAACAAGCCCAGCAAACGGGAGGTACGCCTGAAACATTGGCCAGTCTCAAGAAAGCAGTTTCAGCCAACTATTCGACATTTCTCCAGAGGTTCCCTTTTGCGACTGCATACTGGAAGCAGTATCTGATCCTTCAATACAAGCTCTATGGGCCCCACGAATCCATAGAGTGTTTGGAAAAAGCAGTCAATGCACATCCCCAAAGTGTTGTTTTATGGGGCGACTACTTAGCAGGATTGGTTGCCATGGAGGCGGAGACCTGGAAGACTGGAACAAAGGCGAAAGAAATAGAGACGAAGGAAGCAGAGACGAAAGAAGAAAACTCAAAGGAACAAGAGACTGTGAAAAAAGATTCAGATGTCTCTCAAAAGGGATCAAAATATACTGTGGATTTCATCCGAGGCCAATTTCTCCGAGCTGAAACGCTCATTGGTACCAATTTCAACTCCGATCTGTTTTGGGACAAGTTCATTGCATTTGAAATACTGATCTCACAGCGGACTCCGGATCAGGCCGCATCGGTGCTGCTTTTGGCCCTCTACTTGCGTCTTCTCCGCGTGCCGCTATACCAATACGCACAATACTACGCCCAATTCGGAGAGTTCAGTAAGAACTTTGGGGCCAAGGATGTGATACCCGACGATTACATGCCGGAATACCTTGCTCGGTTCGGCAAAGGCGACGTTTCCGAGCTCTCCGTCATCGAGTCCCTGCAGTTGGTTGATTTATATGCATACGATATCTTCTTGCAGACCCAGCAGGTGGTGACGGAAAAGTGGCAGTTTGAAAGTGCCCTTACTATACAGGACTTTTCGCCTATGGATCCATCCATTGCCGCTTCCCAGTTCCAATCATGGCTTGACTATTTGTCCCATGAAATCCAGGCTTTTAGTGCCTTGGAGAAAAAAGTGGCCATGCCAGTTTTTCAGATTGTGGAAGGTGACAATGGAGCCACCGGAAAAAACCTCTTGGAGGCTTCAAATTCTGCTGAAATCCGCAAGTTTTTGTCCGTGCAGAGTGTCTTTGAACGTGCACTCGTTCCAAACAGCACCAAGGAAGAATTGTGGTTGAAATACATTGATTTCGTTCAGGAAAACACAGAAAATGGCGATGATCAAGTCCGAGGATTATACGAAAAAGCCATCTTCTCTTTCCTTCCTTTGAAGTGCAGCGAAATCCGAAAGAAGTACGCTCAGTACCTTTTAAAGGAACACAGCTTTGATGCCGCCACGGAGTTCTGGCTAAGGGCGATCCGGCTATATTCAGGACCACAGCGAATCTATGCCAAGGAAGCATATTTGCAGTCGGTCAAGGAGATGGTGCTGATGTGGACGGAACATGCTGAAGTGCAGGCCGTGCTTGAATCTTTGTGTGGAACCTATTTTACCCGTGTGGACAGGTAC
This sequence comes from Metschnikowia cerradonensis, assembly GCA_002370635.1. Taxonomy (NCBI): domain Eukaryota; kingdom Fungi; phylum Ascomycota; class Pichiomycetes; order Serinales; family Metschnikowiaceae; genus Metschnikowia; species Metschnikowia cerradonensis. The sequence goes on along the minus strand of NKZD01002009.1, from coordinate 7,138 downwards.
AAGACAGGATCCAAAACAGAGCCCAAAGACGAAGGGGCTAATGAAAAAGGAGTAAAAAAGGAGGGCAAAGAAGAAAAGGTGAAGGGGGAACACGTGAATCAGCTTTCCCGGGCCTTGAACGACGATGGAATTGCAGTGGTTGCAGTTGGTTATCTCCGAAGCCCAGAGACTTCTATACAGGCCATCCGGAGTTTCTACAACCGGTACCACACGCAAAATGCCTTTTCCCGATCTGTGCAATTCTGGCGTTTTTTCGTGGACTTTGAAATCGGCGAAAAGAACTTGGAAAACTTGAAAACCGTCATGGATTACATCGAGACCAGCACCGAGCTCCCCAAACGAGTAATTGACTGTTTCCTCGATATGCAGTACGAAGCCACCACTGCCAATTTATCCCAAGTCTTTTCTTCGCCCAATAAAGAGGCCTTGCAGGAGATTCTCGTGCTTTTGAACGCCAAAAAATCGGACGATTTGGTGGTCAACGTTTCAGCACGAAAACGGTTGGCGCAGCTCAATTACTTGGAGACGGAAAACAGGCAGTTGGACCGGGATGCTTCGTTAATGAAGCTCCGAGCAAAACACCTTGCTCATCCGGGTATCTTCGTGGATCACGTGCCGCAGCTCACCAACAGTACGATGGGAAGAGAGTGGATTTCCTTGCTTGATGATGATTTGAAGGTTCCGCCATTGCCAATATTCAAAAATGTCGAAAAGGCAAACGCTCCAATTGTGTATCCCGATGAGTAATGAGAAATCATAGTGAGAAGGTGATTATGAGAGAGTGTCATTGAGAGACAAATCTTGTCTGATTGAAGTGTTTATTAAAAGTTTATCTACAAATCGGCTTGTCTTCCGATGACAAGAATGGATGGTTTGAGAGATGCCTTGGAAGAAATCCGGTTGTTTCCAAACACCTCGAGAATGGCCAAATTCGGACAAGTATCTTCAAAGCTCTCGGCCACCTCGTCATCGAACTTGCGGACAAAACTGACGTCGAGATGAGACAAAAGAGGAAACGGCTTTTTGGAGAACTTCCGTGGTTCCTCTTCTGGTTCCTCTTCCTGCTCTGCATGCAGTATGCCCTTTCCAGTCACTTGCTGGAAGAAGCCCTTGGAAAGTTTATTGACTGAATTCAAGGATAATTTGACCAAGGATTGAGAGGAATGCGCCAAGAGTGCGTCAATGGCCATATCGCTAAGATTGATGCATTTGGTGAGATCCACCGTTTCAATTCCCCCCGGGTGGATCTCCGCTAGTTCCTTGAAGGCCAGAGAAAACCCTTCATCGGAGATGTTTGCAAGATTCTTCATGGAGAGGTCCTGCAAATTGGGACAGAACTTGGCCACGCCTTCCCGGAGAAAATCGTCCGTCAAGTCCGAACACCCATCCACATTCAACGAAACAAGCGATTCTCCGGTGAGGGCCAAGATGTGGATCAACAAGTCGTCCGAAATTAGCGAAGGGTTTTTGGGGTATGAGATCTCCAACGCCGTGAGTTTCGTGATATATTGTGGAATCAACTCGTACACGGAAGCGGAGTCCAAGCCATCTAAACGGGAAAGTTTTAGCGAGGAGAGTTGAGCTCCAAAACGTTCCAAAAGCAGAATCAACGCTCCATTGGAGAACCGGTGGGTGTTACGGATTTCAAACTCTGTAAGTGGACAAATGGCCCCATCAAAGAACTTTTGCCACATGGGATCGCTAATAAGGAAAGGTCCATTGAGTGAAAGCTTGCGGAGATGCAGGAGCTTATCCATAAAGTACACGAGATTATCGTTGTGCAACTGACCACACATGAAAAGCGTCAACTCCTCCAAGTTGCCGCAATAAGCGGCGATCTTATTGAGCGAATCAGAATTGACATTGGAGCAGTCCCAGAATTCAAGTGTCTTCAACTTGGGATTGAGAAAAAGCGTTAATGTGGAGTCGTTCAACGACCGGTTCTTCGAGAGAATCTTCAGGATCTTGGTGGTGTTGGTCTGGCTAATGCCAGCCTTGTCGAGGTCGCTGATGTTGTCGATGTTTTTGGTGATTTCAGCCACACAAATATCCTGGAGCGAGCTGATCTTGACGGCCTTCTTGTCGAGTAAGGCTTTGGCCATTTTGCGCCGGCGTTTCCGGGCATTGGCCTGGTTCTTTTGCGATGTCTTCTCCCTCCGTTTGAGGATCTCGTTGCAGTCTTCACAGATGTACCCTTTGAGGGGATCGGAGAATCGGGAATACACGGTAAGAGTGAATGGGTTACCGCAATCAGCACAGGTTTCCTGAGTACCATAATCGGCCTCATCATCCGAAAGTGTCAACGCAATATCACCAGAGGCGGAGGCATCAGAGATATTGGAAGAAGCATCAGCAGAGAGATCAACGAAATCAGAAGCATCAGCAGAGAGATCTAGATCACTGGTTTGCTCGATTTTGGGGGACTTGGAGCGGGAGGACTTAGGTCTGCGCCTGGGAGATTCCTCTGATTCCTTTTTCTGGCGAAACGCATCGGTGATACCCTCTACGCGAAGAAACTCCGTCAACGCCGAGTTGGGCCCTCGGACCCGGGACCGGTTGTTTCGTGACATGAAGATCAAGCAGGGTGTTGCCACCCGTACACCTATTGAAGGTGTAATCGCAAGTGGCCGCACCGACATATGCAGGACCTGATGATGGCGAGAAGATAAATGACAAGAATGACAGACAGAATGATGGACAAATGGCAGGGAATTTTAGAGCATGTCATAGTTAGGAAAAATGACTACCAGACAGATCTCAGACAGATCTTAGACAAAAGACATAGCCATTAGAGAATGGCTTTCAGACCGAATGTCTATTGGACAAAATGACTATTGGACAAAATGACTATTAGACAGAATGACAACTAGACAAATCGTCGTTTGGATAGAATTACTATCAGTCAGAATTACTATCAGTCAGAATTACTATCAGTCAGAATTACTATCAGTCAGAATTACTATCAGTCAGAATTNAGAATTACTATCAGTCAGAATTACTATCAGTCAGAATTACTATCAGTCAGAATTACTATCAGTCAGAATTACTATCAGTCAGAATTACTATCAGTCAGAATAATTACTATCATACAGAATGACTATTGAACAGACAAATCTCTTGATTATTGGACAAATTTCACGGTTTTAACTCTGTTGCTTTTGCAAAGAAGATCTTTTGAGGATATTTACGTGGGTTTGTTGGAAATATGTGGATGTTCACGTGACTATCACGTGACAGATGCCGTCTATATAACAAAGAAGACCGCTAGGTATCTCTACCATAACAACCTAAGATATATGTTTCACTAGTAATGAGAGTATATTAGTAAGACTCTCTCCCTACGTTTTTGATTGTAGTGGGAATCACGGCAGTGAAAGAATGATAAACCCGTACACCAGGAGAGACAACAAAGCGCAGCCAGCCAGCCAGCCAGCCACAACGCATAATATAGCAAACGCATTCAAACCACCGCAAGCACAAACGCCAAGATGGAGACCGGATTACCCCCCAGCTGGAGTTTACGCTACAGTAAAACCAAACAAGCGCCATACTACTACAACCAGGTGACGCAGGAGTCCACGTGGGAAGCTCCGTACGGCAGCGACGAAGGCAAGCTCAAGGCGTACATGGAGCAGTTCGACAAGAATGGCGGTAAGCCCGTGGTGGGCAGCGACGGTAAAGTACGTGCATCACATATATTGATCAAGAATGAAACGTCCCGTCGGCCCAAATCATGGAAAAGTGCCGAGCCAATCACGAGAACACGTGATGAGGCGATTGCCATTCTCAAGCAACTTCGTCAAAAAGTTTTGGATGGTCAAACCTCCTTTTCCGAATTGGCGCGCACGGAAAGCGATTGCTCGTCGCATGAAAAGGATGGCGACCTTGGCTTTTTTGGCCGCGGCCAGATGCAGCCGCAGTTCGAGGATGCGGCCTTCGCATTGAATGTTGGTGAGTACTCTGATATAATTGAGTCTGATAGCGGAGTTCATTTGATCCAGAGAACGGGCTGAGCGTAGTATACGAGTGAACAGTATACGAGTGAACAGTGAACAGTGAACAGAGTGAACAGTGAACAGTGAACAGAGTGAACAGTATACAGAGTGAACAGTGAGCAGAGTGAACGAGTATACAGAGTGAACCAAAGAGGGTCTTCAACTGGAGGATCTGGTGAATGGTGTCTGGATAGCCTGATGAACAATGGGCTTTATTATCAGTATGGGTAGTAAGCTGGTTAATCTGACTGAATGTGTACTGATGATACCAACTCCATTAGAAAACTATGCACTATAACCAGTACCCAATACAATACTCGATACAATACTCAATACAATACCCAATACTTAAGACCCAATACAATACCCAATACTTAAGACCCAATACAATACCCAATACTCAAGACCCAATACTCAAGACCCAATAGGCAGTACTACTGGGGCACAAGAATGGCTCCAGACTAACAAGTTTCAGGTTCTCACGAGTGTTTGTTGTTTGGATCAGTAGGGACGAAGTCGAAACAGTGGGTAGTTGAAGTTCGCATATTTTGGAAGTAGATGGCAGAGAAGGAACATCTTTCATTCCACTATTTATAGACTGTATTCATTGATTCATTGATTCATTGATTCACTGATAACATACTCTACTTCTTTGAGGAACGATCCTATTGATGGCTACTAAATACTTTATATTCTTAGCAGAAGCCTCTCTCACCTAGAGTCAATCCTTATACTACACTACTACACTACTACTGTTAGATTCTTGTTGTGACGTTAGGTACTAAGTTATCTTTATTCGTTGATGATTCCTCAAGCGAGGAATCGGAGCGGCTTATATAACTTTTCAAGAATCTAGATCGCTACGGAACAAGTCCTTAGCGATCATTGTTTTAATCACCTCAGCTGATTCTACTACTCCGTTCAATGAGGCGGAGTAGAAGTCTGAATAGGGGGCTGTGTAACAATAGCCATGTATCATGCAGAGATGTTTCATATTATCCCCATAGGTAGATCCCTACCCATGGTGGGTCTGACAACTACACTGCTACACTGCTATAGAACACTATAGAACTATGGACACTACTATAGAACACTACGGAACTATGGACACTACTACACTAGTGTGGACAGATTACGGCAAATAAAATGTACACATTGACAAGCACCAAGATGATAAATGATTGCGAATAACGTTAATCTCGGGTCTGCTCCAAAGCCTCATTATTGGAGATATACGTGTGATCAAGTACTGCATGGTGCTGTTGATATGGGCAATTCCTTGCTTATAGTAATCGTGGTCTCCCTCCTTGGAGTAGAGGTGGATAAACGTAAGTGAGATGAAGTAGCTGTGTGCCAAGTTGAAATCACAGTACCGCAAGGCCAAGTTGGGCCACGGTAGAAGCGACTTGAAGAAGTGCTTTAAAAAACTTGTTCTCTTCCTGGAACGAGAGTTTCAACAATAGTTTGGGTGTCCTGTTTATGAAGGTGTCCGCATCACGGTCAAAGAGTATACAGAGTGAACCAAAGAGGATCTGTGAACTGGACGATCTGTGAACTGGACGATCTGTGAACTGGACGATCTGTGAACAGTATATGAAGTGAACAGTATAAGTAGTGCTTTGAGCAAATGATCAAGTGGTACTGAATAGTTCTTCAAAACCCGGCCCTTCTCCTTTGGACTGGCTCTTTTGGCAAGAATATATTACAGACACTATGAAATCTATTCCACACTACTTTACCTCTTTCAATACAGTGACAATGGGCGGAGGATTATCAGGACCCGAAAGAAGGTGATATATACTAGTAGTTGGAATAAAGTAGACAGACTAGCTAGAATACTTCTCTGCTACTGTAACAAGACCAGTGTTTACATTCAAAAGTACTTACTTGGGCATGTATACACAATATCCAAAGGGCCTACTCGTCCCAGGATTTCGCCATGGATCTGTACACCGTCATAAATCCAGAAGCAAAGTGCTTGGGCAAGTGTGATCCTCTTTTCACTACCTTCGTATCGTCAGTATTTGCTTCCAATACAGTAATACTGTCCAATTCCGCACTCCCTACCACTGCAGTGTGATCAGGTAAGCCAGCGGTCACTTCGCTGCCGGTTTCTGGGTTCTTAAAGACGGCAGATTTGAACTGCAAAATGTCACGGGGTCTGACCAAGTCCATGGGCCATTTGATGACCAAAATTCCTTCGGGGGTGCCGGAAATCTCCAAAAAGGCTTATCCATGATGGAAACATAAAGACACAAAGGCCACTTCGGGCACCAGCTTCAACGCCTCATGCGCCAAGTCCCACTTCGAAAGTCTAGACTCAATTTTTCATCTTACTGATATATTTAATCAATAATTAATGGTAATACTAAATAATTTTGAGAGAATCACTTTGTTGAATATTTTTACAAAAAATATTTTAAGTGACAGATACGTGGTAGTAGACTGTATGGTAATAGACTATAATAGACTGTATAGTAGTATGGTAATAGACTGTATAGTAGTGTGGTAGTAGACTGTATGGTAATAGACTATAATAGACTATATAGTAGTATGGTAATAGACTGTATAGTAGTATGGTAATAGACTGTATAGTAGTGTGGTAATAGACTGTATAATAGTATGGTAGTAGACTGTATAGTAGTATGGTAGTAGACTGTATAGTAGTATGGTAATAGACTGTATAGTAGTATGGTAATAGACTGTATAGTAGTATGGTAGTAGACTGTATACAGTGTTTTTCGAAACTATTCAAACTAGTGCGGCAAAATTATTCAGACCAGTGCGACAAAATGTTTCAAACCACACTAGCAAAATTAAACAAACCAATGATTCAAAAAGTTTCATACCCCTTTGCGCAGTCTTTCAAACCAAATGGTTTCATCGAGATTCTTCAAACTATTTTCCGTAAAATAATACGAAAAACCGAATTAGTCCCGCCAACGCCCTTTTTTTTTTCTTTTTTCTTTTTTTCCTCTTTTTTCCTCTTTTTTTCTCTTTTTTTCTCTTTTTTCATTTTCTATTTTTTTTTGCTTTTTGTTTTGTCGTATAATGATATTTTTTTAATAATTAGAATGATTGACGCTCTAAGCAAGCTTTAACATACTCTCCAGCGTGCCTGCAGAACCCTTGATAACTTTGGG
>NKZD01002005.1:0-164937 GCA_002370635.1 Metschnikowia cerradonensis | reverse complement strand
TACACTACTACACTACACTACACTACACTACACTACACTACACTACACTACACTACACTACACTACACTACTACACTACACTACACTACACTACTACACTACACTACTACAATATACCACTGCTGTATTACTACTTTTATGGTGAATACTACTAATCGGTTCTACACCCGTTTGATTGATCTCCTTCAGAATGTTTAGATATGGCCGATTCCTCTTCTTGAAAAACCGTCAACGAATATACTCACGATTAAGCTTAAATGTACTAAAGAATCTAACAATATCCCAATTTTATTATACTGACACTAGAAATAAATATAATATTTTCTATTTAAAGATACTACTACAGGTACTAAATCTATACCAGTAGTGACACTGGTGCTGACTCTATATTAGCAGTGACACTGGTGCTCACAGTAGTCCCTCATACTGGTGATTCTTAGTAGTGACTAACAAAGTGACTAAAGTGACGAACAAAGTGACTTAAGTGACGATTAAAGTGACTAACAGAATCACTTATTTTACAAACTAAAACTTTTACTTAGTGGGCTCATATTGGTAGGTCTGAAGTGAAACCAGCCTTCTAGGCTTAGTGGCTGAACAAACGCGTATCAGCTCTAGAATACAGTCAATGGTGAGCAGAAGTGAACAGACAGATAAAAATTCGACAGCCAAAAATTAGACAAAAATTATAGATTGGCGGTGATGTTTGGGGATGTTAATATGAATCTTAGTATCAATCAAAAAAAAAAAAAGAAAAATTGTAGTACCTATTGAAAGTTCTTTGAATCCATCAATGGGTCGTGCACCACTCAGCTTCCAGTACAGTGACTAACACACCAGTAAGTACCAGTGAAGTAGAGCACCAATAAAATACTAGTAAAATATATGTGGTGTACGGTTTTCCTTATACAGAGTCAATTGTATATTTTTATGAGTTAGAAGATTTTGGAAATGGTGGAGCATGGTAGAGGGTAGAATGGTGGGGACTGCATGGACGGCATCAGTCTTTTTTTTCCGTTGTAGCAGCAGGGTGTACGGGTCTCACACTACACAAATTTTTCCAGCACGCACACTCTTACTTCTCCAGTTCCATAGCACACACATCATGTTTCAATCGTGGGCCGATGCCGAGGACGACATCCCAACCCCCGAGATCACCGAGAACAAAGACGGAACAAAAACCGTGGTCAGCTATAGGCTCAACGCCGACGGCAAGAAGGTCAAGATCACGCAGAGAATCAGAGAGGTCAAGGTCAAGGAAAGAGTCCACCCCTCCATCGCCATCCACCGCACATGGGCTAAATACGGCAAGGAGAAGCACACGCCCCCGGGCCCCGACACAAGAACCACGCAGCTCGGAGAGAAGGTGGAGTTGAAGCTTGCTATGTCGTGGAAGGAAATGGACAAGAAGGACGAGGAAGAAAAGGCAGAGGAAACCGCCAACTTGGTCAGCACCAATAGACTCAAGTGTAGAACCTGTGGTGGAGACCATTTCACCTCTAAGTGTCCTTTCAAGGAGACTTTGGGAGCAGAGGCCGCCGGAGGCTCTGCTACCCCCGAACCTACAGAACTGTCCAAGTACGTGCCTGCACACTTGCGTGCCGGTGCTCCTACCAGAGAGTCCAGGGACGACTCGTGTACATTGAGGATCTCGCAGTTAAACTTCTTTGTGGACGAGGACATGTTGAGGAACGAGTTGCTTGCCAAGTACGGGCCTTTGCAAAGAGTGGCTCTTATCACCAAGAGAGAGACGGGAGAGTCCAAGGGTTTTGCCTACGTGACATTTGCCTCAGAGCAGATGGCGCAGATGGCCTTGGACGAGTTGAACGGCAAGGGTTACCACTCGTTGATCTTGAAGTTGGAGTGGTCGGTGAAAAAGAAGGTTTAGCATTGGTCTTGGCGTACACCAGGCTGTATTTACAAGTAATCATCAGTAATATAGGTATTTAGAAGACTGCAAGGATATTTTGACGGTTCAGTAATATAACGATTCTATTGAGCATACACTGGAGTCTTGTTACATCTTGAAGATATGACGTACTTGGTGTGTTAGTATTTAGATTTAAAGGTGGTAGTTAAGAACGAGCAGTAGTAGAGTACAGCATGTACAAGGATTATAAGGCAGTAGTAGCGTATGAAAGAGTAGAGCATTATATTAGAGTAGACTAGACTGCAGTAGAGTAGACTAGACTAGACGAAACTACAGCTAGTACACCTAGAATGGGTAAAGAGTTATGACTCATTGGTGAAACCTGGAATATGGTTAATAGTCTATTGAGAATGACCAATTTATTAGTCAGCATACTCTTCTGGTTGTTGAACAATGGATGAAGGGTGATTCAAAGGATTTCACATGCTATTCAACAAGTTTTCAAGTCTAAATGCGGAGGCTAGAGATAGAGTAGAGTAGAGCAGTACGGAGAAGTAGAGAAGTAGAGAAGTAGAGAAGTAGAGAAGTAGAGAAGTACGGAGTAAAAGAGGAGAGTAGGAAGACTATTTACTACAATGGTACATGTTACTCAGAGAGGTGAATCAGTAGGAATCTACAAGAGTCAGTACCAGTATATACTACAGTACCATTCAGAGTCTACAAGAGTCAGTACTAGAGTCACTGCTAGATATCAATAAGAGTCTACAAGAGTATGTGTGTATTAGAGTATGTGGGATTAGAGTATGTGGGATTAGAGTATGTGGGATTAGAGTATGTGGGATTAGAATATGTGGGATTAGAGTATATAGTGGGTCAGTACATTATACTCATGGTGGATCAATAAAGTATACTAGTTATGGATCAGAGTATGGATAGTAGACTCATCCTCGAGGAAAGTGTTACCAAGACTATGTTCTAGAACCCACGATTTGTAAGTCAACATAACTGTAGCTCTACCAGTACCATCAAGCCACTAGTCCTAGACTACACTTACACCAGACACCAGACATTAGCAGACACTAGACATAGCAGACACTATACATAGCAGACACTAGACATAGCAGACACTAGATTCTAACAGATACTAACACTAGATTGTATCTTCTGATACTGAACCTCTAGAGCTTACTAAAAATCTGTATCCTACTCAACTTCTCGTACACATGCTTTCGTCTCCAATAACCTACATCACTGCAACTGAGTCATACCACTTATTCCATCCTTTCCCTTCTGATCACACCTTCTTAGCCTCTCACCATTTTCATCACCTCACCATCTTTCAACTTCGTTCAATTTCTCCACCCTTCCCCTCTACTCTACTCTTCTGCTCTACACCCTTCCCCTCCCCTTCCCTCCCCTCTACAACCATCTGCTCCCCTTACCTTATCTTACCTCACTCTCACATCATTTTAGCCTCACTCACTCTTACTTCACTTCCTAGTCTCACTCACTCTTACTTCACTTCCTAGTCTCACTCACTCTTACTTCACTTCCTAGTCTCACTCACTCACTCACTTACTCACTCACTTGCTTATAACCCTCACAGCCAACACCCAAAAAAATACAATACCTAAATATTCATAGAAAAGACGGGAAGTGACAAAAACTAAAACATATGGCAAAAATCAGATTTGTAGAAATCCCCAAGATCCAAAGCAACAATCACCGATTTCAACCCCATTTTCCCAACAATGCCCACTTTCACCTCCCATTTTTTTTTGTTCTGGTGAATATACCCGGATCCAGCCAAGGCTTGTGTAGGATCACTAGGGCGAGTAAGTGGGTGGATCGGATGATCGCCACACCAAAAGGCCGCACGCGCGATCCGGCAAGATTAGTGTGCCTTTCCTTCTCATTCCCGAGCAACCATTGTCACCGATCAGCGGACCTCACGCAAAGTATAAAAAACTGGCCCACCACCAATTGGCCTCGTGCCCCATTTTTGACTATTGCCCAAAATTAACTTTGACGTTTCCCAACCACCCCCTCTAACATTTCGCACGTGTTTATCTCCACGTATATCTCCACGTATATCTCCAAGCCTATAACCTCCCCTCCCTTAGCCTCGCATTCCAGCTATCACCATTCTTCTGGCGGCCATTGTCAAAAACTAAATGGAAAATGTCCAACAATGACCTCGCCAAGAAACCGAGATCAAAATTTCTCAGCTTTCTACGCAGAAGCCCCCGCAGCCCGGCCTCCAGTGCTACCAGTGTGAAGACTGCCGATACCAGCCGCAACCTGGATACCCGCAGTCTGGATACCCCTGGTCTGGACACCCGGAGTCTAGATCGGACCTTGGACTCCAGCATTGTGCATACTTTTCCTTTGGAAACGCTGCCCATCCATGATACCAGCATTCTGTCGGTATTGGACGAATCCACCATCAACCATCCCCATGAAAAGCACGATAAGCACGATAAGCACGATAAACACGATAAACACGATGAACACGATAAACACGAAACGAAAAATAAACACGAAACGAAAGATAAACATGAAAAGCATGAAAATCACGATAAACTCGATAAGCATGAAAGGCGTCCAAATCACGAGAAAACTGAAAAACTCAGGCGTCTGAATAGAATGTCTAGTTCCTTTGAAGACGATTCTGGCCCCGAGTACGATCTCGATGATATCATGCTGGATGAACCCGACTATGGAGACTATAGCTCGTCGTTTGCCATGTTGGAGGTGGATGAAGGTAGAGACTTGCACAGTTTTTTCGAGGACCTTCCGGCAGATGCCCTAAATTCCCCCAAATATACCCGGGTCAGCCGCAAGTCCAATAAGAGCCCCAAGGCCTTGAACCAGTTGTTCCTCTGCCAAGAGTTGCGGTGCTCTCCAGCATATACCGAGGATTCTGAGCCTGGCTCTGACCACGATGATCTGACTCCAGGTGCACAATCTCAGGAGATTCTCATCATGGAGTTCTCCAGAGACGGAAAGTACTTGGCCGTTGCTGGCCGTGACTCTAGGATTACCGTGTGGCAGGTGATCTCGTCGCCTTTGAGCAGACTCAAGTACAAGAACTACGAGACAGCACAGAACGAAGCCCATGGGTCCCGCAAGCTGAAGAGTTCGCTTAGTGCCCCGGTGTTTCTCCAGGAACCCGTGCGGGTCTTTGAAGGCCACACCAAGTCCATATTGTGTCTAGACTGGAGCAAGAACAACTTCTTGGTGTCTGGAAGTATGGACAAGACGGTCAAGCTCTGGAACATCGACCGACCACGGTGTCTCGAGACCTTCACGCACGAGGACTTTGTTACTGCGGTGCGGTTCCACCCCAACGACGACCGCTTCTTCATGAGCACTGCCCTCGATAACCAGATCCGCTTGTGGTCCATAATGGAGTCGTGTGTGGCCTACAGCAACCACTTAGGCGACGACTTCTTGGCTACCACCATGACGTTTACTCCCACTGCCGAAACATGCATTCTCGGTGGCTTCAATGGAACGCTCATGGCCGTGGAGACCCATGGCTGCCATATCAAAACCAGCTACAACATCAAGGGCAAGACCCGACGGGGTGCACGTGACCGCAAGATCACCGGCATCCAGATCTATAAAACTCCAGGCCTAGGCCCCACATCTGGTGATTTCGAAGGTCTTAGTATGCTCATGTCCACCACCGACAACCAGATCAGTCTCATTGATATTAGTCGAGGCAGACTTGTGACACGTTTCAAGGGTAGCTCCAGCAAGAGTTCATCCATGAAAGCCTCCATCAGTGAAGACCAGCTGTTGGTGATCTGTGGGTCGGAGGACCATTGGTGCTATGTGTGGAGCAACAACAACTCCATCATCAACAATAAATTACGGAGTGCAATGAAGGAGATCTTGAGGGAGCTGAAGAGCCAGCTTACTGAAAAACACAAGAGTTTATCCCGGGTATTGCACGATAATAAGTTGTGGAAAAAGATCCCTGTGCAGAAATTTTTGGAGAACTCCAATGATCAGAATTACATTGCCAACGATAATTCGAGCTATGCTGCATTTCACGCCCACCATTCACGGGTCAACATTGCCCTTTTTGCTCCGCAAAGCACCAAGAAATTGCTCAAGTTCTCCGACGATGTCATCTTTGATCTTGTCAAGAGGGGAGCAGATATCTCCGATTCACCCCATTCACATTACGATGAAGAAAAGCAGCTTGACAATGGACACATCATAGTCACCTGCGACTCTTCGGGCCTTATAAGGGTGTATCGCCAGGATTCAGCCTACTATATCCGCAAAAATTTGATTGAGTTGAAGAAGGTCTACAAGCGAGAGCTCGCCAGCCTGCGCAGCGACTCGGTCAACCTGAACATTAACAACCTCAAGATCGACTTAACGTCGCTTAACACCAAGATCATGAAGACCAGAAGCATGAGTCCCGCCAATGAAAATGCTTCTTTAAGATCCCAGTTCCACCACAGACTCAAGTCGGGGCATCGTAACAGCCTCTCCACATTGAAGCGCAACGGTAGCTCCAACCCGGTGAAAATGTCTGCTACTCCGCAGAACAGGTCTCCCCAACCCACAGAGAGAAACTCATACTTCCCCACTGCTTCCAGAAGACCCGATATCTTCAACGTCCACAGCACGGATTCTTCGGATGCCGAGTATTCGCTTCCGGAAAACGCCTCTCCTCTTCGGCTCAACGAAGCCCGAGGTAGAAACCGCAGGGGCTCTTCTTTGGCCGACAGTGATTACCCCAACTCCATTCTCCTGCCCTTGATAGGCTCACATCTTGCAATGAGATCCACCGATTCCTTAAATTCGCGGATCTGACCATCCGATTAGATTATCAATCTTTGGAGTCACTAACATTGTTAGTCACTGGAGTCACGGTTGATGTTTTGGCGGACGATTTCCAGGTACACCGGCCCAAGGCATTTCTTGTTCAAGTCTAAGCGGCTCGTGACTTCATCACCCAAGGCCCCCGTCCGCTGGAACGAAAACAATTTCACGGTATATATGCATAACTCCTTTTCCGAGTCCCACGTGTCCAGAGAGGCATTTTCTTCCGTCTCAAACACAAAGTCATCGTAGTTGACATCTTCGCCAGACCCTCTTTCAAGTGTCTTCCCACGTTTATGGGCTAGTCTGGCTTCCTCGATGAAGTAGACGTCCAATAAGGCCCTCTTCAAGTCTGCATGGATAGGACCCGAAACATAGTCTTTCAAGACCGACTCGGCAAACAACTCATGGAAGTTCTTAAAGGAATTGCCCGCAGAAAACTTGGTATAGAAGACCCTCAACGAAGTCAACATATCAATGAGCACCATAGACACCTTCAGCTTCAACTCCACGAGTTTCTTTAACATTAGCCTCATTCGAGGATTGGAGTCTGTGGTGATCTCATTGAGTTCCTTCACCAGTTCACACATCTGGACACACAAGCCACTGCCATAGCTAGCAACATCTGCATAGTCACCCAAAAACAAGGACACGTCAATGGACGAGCTATCGTTGCTGGCAAAAGAAAGATCTTCTAGTTTGCGGGATAGAGTGACCAGAAGGAAATCAAACACCGCAATCCAAGACTCGGCTACATGTTCCATGACCACCGAGAGAGATGTTGGCCATACCTGCACCAAGGTGGAGAAATTTGCTTTGGAGAACAACTTGACCACCAACACCTCCAAGAGAATCTTGGACGAGCCCAAGATCGGCTCTGAGACAAAGCGGTGGATACTGGTGAAGCCAGCAATATGGTTGAGTTTCTGGAGCGGCAGCTTGACGTTGAGAAGCCGATTGAGCACAATTTTCTGGTCACTTGCCAACATGTTGTTTTCCTCACTATCGTTGGTATCCTCTATAGGCTCTGACAGAAGCAAGTCGTCAGTTGCCTCAGAGACAAGCGACAATATCAAGTCTTCGATCTTCATGCTGATTTGCGGGGTCAAGATCTTATCGTCCCGTATAGCATGGGTATTTCCCGAGTGATCTCCGTCAAAGCCCAGGAGAAGCGTCTGGAGATAAACATCAAAGGTCTCGTTGAGCTCCTTGTTCCCAGAATCCATATCTGCATAGTACCGCAACACCTTTTCATGCACAAAATTGTAGTCGTTGATGCTGGACACACTATTGTAGAGCTTGGCAATGTGGCCCGGGATGGTGATGAGAACGGCGTTCCAAAGCGTCATAAAAACAGCATATACCCTTGGATTACTGCTCAGATACTCCTCCAACAGGGAGAAGTACGTGACGAGCTTGGGCAAGGCATAGTTGAAGTCATCCGCCTGTTCTGCACCCTTCTTATCCATGGTAAGTATACTCAAAATGGCCCCGGAGATCATGCTCAAAGCCACGTATTTAAGGCTCAGCAGCAGAAACTCCAAGCGGCCCTTGAGCTCCTCTTCGATCAAACCCGATTGTGGCTCCAGTGCGTCTTTGGGCTTGAACTCCACCGATGACAAGTCACATAACGTGTACTGGATAAGCGACTCCCACGTATTCTGATACGCTGGGAAAGTGTAGATGGTTGAGAAAAGTCGGTTGACCATGAATTGGAACGGAACTTCGGATTCCGTGTCCATCACCAGAGCTCGTTTCTCATCCATGTAATGGGAGTAGGACGAGTCTAGAAGCTCCGCCAAGACCTTGAAATCAAGGCATTTCGAAACACTCAAGTTTCCAGGTCCTTCATCGAACAACGAGCATTCATGTGAAGAGAGAAACAGCGAAAACCGCTCCATTTCTTGCTGGCTTCTGCGCAGACAAATGGCCACAATGAACTTGCAGAGTTCTAGCTTTGACTTGGGGCTGGGGCCCGATACCAAAGCAGACTCCACCAAATAAAACGCAAACAGGCAGATCTCATTGCAATCGTCAGTATCCAAGAACCCAAGCTTGAACAACTCCTGGTACACCCCAAACAAGTGGGTTTTGATATTGGTGTGATTTTCAACCCACACCATATTGATAAGCTGTTTCCTGAAGCGTTCGGTGAATTGCCGGAACCCCGAGCCCATGGTATCCTTTCGCAGCGTGGTTGTTTTGTAGAGCTTGTGGAGCAGCTTGATGACTTCCTCCTTCACATGATCAGAAGGGTCGGAGAGAAGCCACCCGAGATACCGCAAGTACTCCGGCTGCAAAAACACCTCGCCGTAGATGGTCATCCAATCTGCCAAGTACTTGGCACATTCTTGGCGAATGCCCACATCCACGTCTCGGTACCTGTTGATAAACATGGACAGGAAGATATCGGAGATATACTCCATGAGCGTATCCTTTTGCGTGGCAAAGGTGCTGATGGTTTTGTTGATCATGTCGATTTGCTTTTCATGGGCTCGTTTGCGGCTTTGCTTGTTCCGGACCGTATCAAGCAGCCGTTTCTGCTTCTCCAAGGAGATAGAGGCTCTGGCCACCAAATCACAGAGCACCGACTGAATACTAAGAAGAATCGTGCTGGAAACGTACCGGAACGGTCTGACGTTGCAAGCGGAAAGGGCAGTCAACCAGGCCAAAAGAGACGTCATCATGGGGGATGCCAACGACGAGTCAGAGGATTCAGCCTTATACAAAGCACCATTTTCATGGCCCATCCGAACAATGTTTTCAAAAAACTCCACCACATTGTGCCGGAAAAACTTGATTTCCTTGTTGTTGGAGATAAAAGGGTACTCATGGTACTTCTGTCTCTTGAACATAAGGGCCACCTCAGTGACAGTCGAGGAAGCCGAATCGTCATTGAGCATATCGTGATTTTGGGTGAGTGTATTGCATCCACAGCATTTGAGGATGAAGTTGAACAACCCTGTCATGGCATTGCATGTGTTGTGGGAGAGGTCTTCCAAGTAGGAATCCACCCATTGTAGTGCGAGATCTGCAGTGGCTGCTTCTTTCGAGGAGAGAGCCTTGAAGAGGGGAACTTCATTAGAATCTTGGTTTTGGTTTTGGTTTTGGTTTTGTTTGGTGGTTTTGTTGGGCCCACGTGGTTTGGGATTAGGTCTAGGTGTTTTGGTGGGTCTACCTGAGGGTTCATAGGGCTCATTTTCATGGTCACTCTCCGGGTCGTTCTGAAGCTCGTTTTGAGGCTCGTAATCAGTATCGCTGGAAACAGACTCCAGATCCGAACTCAGCGCTTCCACTATAGGCAACGCTCTTTTTCGCGTGGCTCGAGTGCCGACCATGGCCATGATACTGGAATAAGAGTAGTTGAGACGCGTGCGACTCGCAGTAAACAGTACCTCTAGATACCGATCAGAATGGGCGAGACAGACAGTCAGACCGACAAACCGACAAACCGACAGACCGACAGACCGACAGATCGATAGACCGATAGACCTACAATATACAAGACAAAAAAAAGAGAATATACTAGAATATATATATTTCCTATTTTGGTAATTCTATGACTATACAAAATTTAGTATATCTAGGTCTAGGTCGGTTTATGTTGACAGATGGAGGTCGGACACCCGTACATCAGTAGATACCAGGTATTTTTCCTGCTATCAGTATAAACCATGCATTTTCCCCCAGGAAAAGACCCCCAAGAGTGATTTAAATCAGAAAAAAAGCCCTTGGATGTATATATATGGCTTAGAATCCTGTACATGTCTCTTTTACCTCTTTTACCTTTTGTACATCTTTTACCTCTTTTACCTCTTTTACCTTTTTACCTTATTCCCCTTTTTCTTGGTTAAGAAAATACCTCGAACCCAACTCCATTTCCACACACTAATCTTAATTTCGCACCCTATATTATTTATAAACCATAAACCGCACGCTGCATACGCGTCTCATCAAGGTTCACTATGCAATGTAGGGAAAATCCAATAAAAAAAATAAAATAAAAAAAAGGTATAAAAGAAGTTATAAAAAGAATCTTCTAGTCCAAGTACCCGTACTGCATATTATATTGCTCTTTAGTTAAGTAGATATGTCAGTTGATACGGATCTGTTACATCACTACCTAATACAGGACCTCACAGGACCTCACAGGACCTCACAAGACCTCAGTACAGGACCTCAGTACAGGACCTACTACTGGCTATATTTTCATGAACCATGTACACCAATAGTCCTACCCCCACCAAAATATATACCAAAATACATACCACCAAAATACAGACCACCAAAACATATACTACCATAATTTATTCGACCAAAATATTTACTACTGTTTTATACTATACTAACCATTGAGTCTAACTGTTTCATAACCCAAGGCATTTTTGTGTGTGTGTGTATGTGTGTGTGTGGGAATACTTGGTGTGGTGAGAATACTTGGTGTGGTGAGTGGTGGGGCGGTTTTGTTAGCATTTTGCAAGAATTCGCTTGTCGCGAGTGTCAGTTAGTGTCAGTTAGTGTCAGTTAGTGTCAGTGTCAGTGTCAGAGGCAGAGGTATATGCTCACTGGTATTAACTACAGGAATTCGTAGCCATGTACATATCCAGTCATTATTACTCTTAGTCTTGATTAGTATTGGTTAGTCTTGATTTGTATTGGTTAGTCTTCATTAGTATTGGTTAGTATTAGTTAGATTCGTGTTGTACAAGTACTCTGTATACTATGTTCATTCGCCGATGATTCTCCAGAGGGAGGAATCAGGCTACTTAACTAGTTAAAAGCAGGACCGTTACTAGGTGCTTACGGAAAGACTCCACATTCCATCCTGGTACCTTTTACAATGATGGTAGAGGAGTGACGTTATGGCATGGCCATTGTTAGGATTAGACAGCGTATGCTTAAAACACCTCAATGGGTATAGCACTAACTATGGTGGGCCTAACAGTATTGGTATTAGTTAGTATTAGTTAGTATCAATTGGTACTAGTTAGTATTAGTTAGTATTAGTTAGTATCAATTGGTACTAGTTAGTATTAGTTAGTATTAGTTAGTATTAGTTAGTATTAGTTAGTATTAGTTAGTATTAGTTGGTATTAGTTGGTATTAGTTGGTACTAGTTGGTACTAGTTAGTATTGGTATCTGGTGGGTCGTGTTTTGCACCTATTGACCGCAAATCATGACTTGCTGCCCTGGACGTTCAAGTCAGTAGATTTAAGTATGGCATTTAAAATGTAAATCTAGGATATGGTATTATAATAAGAGTTTTTACTTGGAAATTAGTTGATTTTATGCTTAGGAATCACTAGTTACTACACCCAGTCAGAGACTAGTTCTTGGGTCTTGGTATGGTTTTGGTATGGTCTTTGTATGGTCTTGAGTTCTGATTTGAATTGCCTTTTTTGGCATCATAGCTCTCAATTAATCTTCATTGGATTAGTGAGTCTTGTTAGAGAAAGCCTTTACTTGGATTGAAGCAGGCCCCTCGTGTATGACATGACGTCATTCACAAGGTTATCGTGAGATATAGGTTCAAGATATGCATATCAGAAGCGTGAGTGTCTTACAAGTTCCTCGAAGGGATCGCATTATACGTTGTCAAGATATTGATATTTGGATCATGTTATTCATGTGTGAAGGGGCCTAAAATGACTTCGGAACTCAGAAGAAACTCTTGGGAAGGAATTCGGATGTCGAGGGATAACACTGAATCTAGAGGATTACCTTAATAAGCTAAGAGAGTATGCTGATGAAGGTGGAATTAAGAATATTCAGACACCGGGAAAGCATAAAGTGAGTCTTGATGTGTGTTCAGAGAAGAGCTGCAAGAAAGTGTGAAGGATCACGAGTAACCAGAATTTCACGGATTTCCTAGTACAGATTAGTAGCACAACTACGAACCTAAGAATGAACAGAGACATGACCCTTACTGAATATGGATTGAAGAATGGCAAAGTCCAACAAGTCTTAGTTAGGGTGAGTCTTAGTTAGGGTGAGTCTTAGTTAGGGTGAGTCTTAGTGTGAATCAGTGTAACTAGTATCAACTAGTCTTAGGTAGGCTTAATAAGTCGTGTTTGATTTTGGTTGGGTCTATTTAATAACTCATTTAAGGGCTTAGGTTACTTACTAGTTACTGGTGCTTCTTAAAGCATCACTATCTGACTAAACTCATGAACTGGAATTAGATCTATCCAACTGATTACATCTCACTAGACCTACAGTATTCAGAAGTAGATGAACTAGACACTAGGTAGACACTTAATGTACTAGATGCTTAATGTACTATCCATCCGAACCTGGGTATACTAGGTCTATTGTATGTTTGATACACCAAAGCCACTGGACCAGGCCTAAACAGATTCTAGAGAAATGGAAATAATTAGGTTACTTAATATAATAGGACCTGTTAGATCCAACATCGGAAGAGTACTAGCCATACTGGGATTGAGCTCACGTACCCAGTTAATCGGGAACCGATGCTACTACGCCCCCTTTGGGTTCACCGTTACTACGCCCCTTCGGCTACCTTCCGGCAGACTAATTAATGGCGGCCGATTTCTCTTCCTGAGGAATCATCAACGAATATAGTTTCGATTAGGTAATCAACGTGCATACAAGAATCTAACACGACCACTGGTCTTGGATACTGATAAGTACAAAATACTAGATACTAGATACTAGATGCTAGATGCTAGATAATAGATGCTAGACACCTGATTCAACATTTCTTGAAATAAAGTTTAGTATACCAAGATCAATAGACACTGTCAGTTGCAAGTGATATACTAGATACTAGATACTGGATACTGGATACCAGATGTATTAGATACCAGATAAGCCATTGGTATGATTCTTGATATGAAGTCACCAGCTTGTAGACACCAGAAACTAGACACCAGAAACTAGACACCAGATTATGGGTACTAGACTCTCGATATCAGACGCGTAGATATCTTAGTATACTGGACATAGGGCTACACATACGAGATATACTAGAACTATCGATACACTGGACACACGTACCCAAATGTAGGATACACTAGATACTAGATATCACATACAAAGTTACCAGATAATAAATAGTAGATACTAGAGACGCTTAAATGTCCTAGATACCAGGTACTACTAGACACTGACACTGACACCTAAATAAATTAGTACATTTTATTCATAACTATACATAATCTCAAGAGCATTCTATAAGGATTAAGCATTCTATAAGGAGTAGCACCCTATAATATCAAGCACTTTACAAGATCAAGCACTCTATAAGATTAAGTACTCTATAAGATTAAGTACTCTATAAGATTAAGTACTCTATAAGATTAAGTACTCTATAAGATTAAGCACTAAAAGATAGATATAGTAGCTGGTTCTACAGTTAGCCAGTAGTTGGTGGAACAGCCTGCACGCACTTGGAGCGCGCAGGCGTGCACGGCCCAAGATGGCACGAAAAAACAAGTTCAACAACACTCGCTAAATACACATCCTCATGTCTACCCCATCACAAAGCGAGAGCAAGCCCGAACCACTGCTGTATGACGCACCGGTGGTGCAGGAGCCAAAGGAAGACAAAGTGGACAAAGTGGAAAAGGAAGAGAAGGCGGCCGAGCCCGTAGATCTAGAACAATTGAGAGCCAACTTCCAAGAAAAAGCAAAGACATACTTGATAGAACAATCCAGACACGTGGTGATTCCATCCTTCTCCAAATGGTTCGACATGAATGCCATCCACGCCATTGAGAAGAAACTGTTCCCCGACTTCTTTCCCCCCAAGTCGCTGGATGACGTGCCTGCCTCTGTATACAAGACGGCTGAGACCTACCGCAACATGAGAGACTTTATGATCAATACTTATAGAATTAACCCCATTGAATATTTGACCGTGACCGCCGTGCGGCGCAACTTGGCGGGCGACGTGGCCTCCATTATCCGCGTCCACCGCTTTTTGGAGAAATGGGGCTTGATCAACTACCAGATCGATCCTAGAACAAAGCCCTCCTTGGTCGGTCCCCAATATACCGGCCACTTTCAAATCACATTAGATACGCCCAAAGGCTTGGCGCCTTTTGTGCCCGAGGGGCTTGCAATCAAGAACCTGGATTCTTCTTCTGCCTCTGCTCCTGCTCTGGACTCTAATGCTCAGGCCTCCCAAAACGGCCATGTTGCTGACCCCACACCCAAAGACGCTATCAAAACTGAGGATACTACTATACCCATCAACATGGAGATCACGCGAAACATTTTCGACGATTCCAAGGGCTCCAATAGTGCACCCTCCGTGACCTACTTCTGCAACGAGACCTCCAACGACGTTTCTGACGTTAGGTACCACAACTTGAAAAACAAGGCGCTGGCTGGTGGTAGTCTTGGACCCCTGGTCATCAGCAAAGAGTGCTACGAGCAAGGCCTTTTCCCACTGAACTTCCTGGCCTCTGACTTTGTCAAGTTGGAAAAATCGACATCGCAGAGCGAATGGTCGCAGCAGGAAGTGTTATTGCTCTTGGAGGGTGTGGAGATGTTTGCTAGTGCCGAGAAAAACGCCCAGTCTTTGTTTGTCAACAACAACGGGCAATGGGACCGTATCAGTGAGCACGTGGCCTCCAAGAACAGAGACGAGTGTTTGGTCAAGTTCTTGCAGCTTCCAATTGAGGACAAGTACTTGCAGAAGTTGATTAAGCAGGAGAAGAAGGAGGTGGCCAAAGAAGGACTCAACAAGGAGCAGATTGTGCAGGAAGTGGTGGAGAAGCTAATTGAGACAGCCCAAGGTAAGGCCCTTGTGCAGCAGAATAGCGTCAAGAACTTGGAACAAAGCGTGCTCGACCAGAAAAACTTGATCAACCAGATCATCGAGTTGACGTTAGAAAAGTTCGAGACAAAGTCCAAGTACCTCAGCCACCTAGAAGCAGACTTGGTCAAGACAGAGAACTTGTTGAACTTACAAAGAAAGCAGGTGCTTGTGGAAAGATGGCTCAATTTCGAGAAAATCAACCGGTTCAAGGAACACAACGCAAACCCGGAGTTGACGAGCCTCTTGGACGACTTGTTGACGCCCATCAGCATCAACGAAATCAACAAAAACCTCAACAAGATCAACTTGGATGACTCTGCTGGGCCTTCCACGCAAATGATACAGGAACCCGAGGATGCTAGCTTGCCGGTAAGTGTGGCCGAGCCCAAGGCCTATAAGTTCTGGTCTGCATAAGTCCATGTCTTAAAGTCTGGTCTGCGTGATGTCTTAAAGTCCGGCTGCGAGAGCGGCCGAAAAGTGTATATTAAGTTACTGTTAAAGAAGCTTGTAGTCTGGTATAAAAGAGTATAAATGAGTGTTGGTTAACAGGCCCAAAACCAAGAAAAATAAAGGCAAGAACAAATTAATGAATGCTATATCCCAATCTAAGGTTACTGGATATGTATGAATAATAGAAGCACTAAAGGGTTGGTTTTACCGGTCAAAGGACTATATGCAGGAATACAATTAGAACCGGCCAAAAAGATGATAAACAAGACTTTACATTTTTATTTTTTAGATAGAAAGGATAGACCCAGAAATAAGAAGACAGGGTATTCTGTAGATTTCAGCCATATATACTGTAGTCTTGTATGTACTCTACTTTAAACCAACTATATGCACTACCCACAGGGTAAACTACAGTCTGGCTAGTTCCATGACTTAAGCCAGACTAGTCTATAGAATTAGGACAGTTTTCACCTGAAAATCAATACTTTTAACTGAATACTAAAATGTAACAAGAATGTAACAGGAATGTAACAGGAATTTAATAGGAAGTGTATATACAGGAGTATAGCAGTGGTAGAATATAGAGAGAATGCTAAAACTCTAAGTTTCGAGCAGATGAAAGACTTAGAATCATGATACACTCACAACACCATCAATTGAAAATACCAATTCCTTAACAGTTCCTTAACACTTCTAGTTCCTAGTTCCTAGTTAGTCAAAGATCAACCATATGGTATTAGATCCAATA
This sequence comes from Metschnikowia cerradonensis, assembly GCA_002370635.1. Classification (NCBI taxonomy): domain Eukaryota; kingdom Fungi; phylum Ascomycota; class Pichiomycetes; order Serinales; family Metschnikowiaceae; genus Metschnikowia; species Metschnikowia cerradonensis. The sequence goes on along the minus strand of NKZD01002005.1, from coordinate 148,235 downwards.
TCGGAAGAGTACTAGCCATACTGGGATTGAGCTCACGTACCCAGTTAATCGGGAACCGATGCTACTACGTCCTCTTTGGGTTCACCGTTACTATGCCCCCTCTCGGTTCACCCTTACTACACCCCTTCGGCTACCTTCCGGCAGACTACTTAATGGCGGCCGATACCTCTTCCTGATGAATCATCAACGAATATAGTTTCGATTAGGTAATTAACGTACTTACAAGAATCTAACAGCAGTTATTAGATTCTGGTTACGTCCAGTACTCTGTTTTGCGANGTTATTAGATTCTGGTTACGTCCAGTACTCTGTTTTGCGAGTTTTGTATGTTTATTCGCCGATGTTTCCTCAAAGAGGAACCATCGCACCTTATATAGACTAGTCCGGCATAGAGGAATGGAGGTCGTATTGAAGGCCAAAGGCCGTTCAACTTCTGATCGACCAGTGCAGGCCTTCAACATCCACATGGGTAGTATACACTACCCATGGTGGGTCTAACAGTAGTAGTGTAGTAGTGGTGGTGTAGTCAAACCAAAATTTAATATGGTGGGATCCCACTTAAAGCTTTATTTTGGGTAGCCTACTTTAAGTTGTATTGAGGGCTTGATTTACGTTATAGTTAGGTGTGAGCCTTAAAGGATTGTTGGTATATAATTTTCTATTAACACATCAGGAGAAAAAAAGATATGGTTTTGAATAAGCTGTTGGTACAAAAATGTTAATTTTATGGAGCAGAATGAAGTGTATCACAAAATAAGGTAAAAAGTATGGACAGTAAGGTTCCTAACCCATATAGCTTTGAGTAATACATTCGATTATCTATGCTAAGTGGTCGTGCGCCAACCATAACGCATGCAATTATATGCTTCACCTGTACCTTATATATAGATCTGAAAGTTCCTCAGTTTAGACAACTACAAAGTTATTTTAGTGCAAATAGAGAACATTAAAGCAATAGAGAGCAGTAAAGCAATAGAGAGCATTAAAACAATACAGAGCAGTAAATAGTATTTGAGTAGGAGTATACTTGATACAGTGAGGCCCAGAAATGGAAGCAGGAAACACAAAATATCATTAGCGGATCTTTCGTAATCAAATAATAAATTAAAAGAGAGTCAAAATTAAGTAAACACGCTTTCAAAATTTAGATAATTTTAGATCGGCCCAAGAAAATTTAGACATTTGAGACAATCAGAACACCAGACAATCAAACAATCTGGAGTGCGATTTAATAAGGTGCGACAATTCATGTCCCGTCTTGAGTACAGTCTTCATACACCCATTATGTAAATTAACTACAACCTACCCCGCCAAAGACAATCATTTACAATACAATTTTGATATTTTACAATAGCATTTTATAATAACATTTTACAATAGCATTTTATAATAGCATTTTACAATAAAATTTTACAATAACATTTTACAATAGCATTTTATAATAGCATTTTACAATAACATTTTACAATAGCATTTTACAATAGCATTTTACAATAACATTTTACAATAACATTTTACAATAAAATTTCACGATATTGATATAGGATTTTTAACTACAGAATTTTGTTTTATTTTTATTTTATGATACTCGTAATTCTGTTGTAGCGTTATATGCCGTACCTTAAATTAGGGACCCAAGTACCATCAATACCATCAATACCAAGAAGTACCAGCAGATTTAAAACAAATATTTAGTATGGTGCATACATATATATAGACGCCTGACCAATCACAATATATAACTCCACAGTAATGTCCTGTTCCGTATGATGCATCGAGACATTAATAATAATAATGGTTGCAATGTCCTGCAAATAAGGCGACTGCGCATCGATCAGGTGGTCAAGAACAAGACCAAACAATAATCTAGAGGAACAAAGCCAAGGCAGACAAACACCACATACACACAAAGAAGATCATACACCGCTATATACAGTCCACAAGGCCACGCAAAGTCAATTCAAATCCAGAAACAGGCAGAAAACGGGACAAAAAAAAAAGAACTAGACTGGTGGACTACACTTAGCGAACCAAGAGAAGATATCAGAGAGTATAGCTAAGGGTACTAAGAAGGATAGACAGGAAGGTAGAAAGAGAGATATACAGAAAATCAGAAACAGAGATAGACAGAAGGTCAGAAAGAGAGATAGACAGAAGGTCAGAAAGAGAGATAGACAGTCATTTATCGATTGCACAGAGACTTGGTCCACCCAATATGGTTCCTATGTTTCTACGACGTTTGGCTAGGCGTCATTACCTGCCTTACGTGCCAGTACAGAGACTCAATAAGCATGCATTTATACCCGAACCGTTTGCCTACCTGCAGGCCATTCCCCAAGCTAACGATGAGATTATAGTGGCCATGAGTTCAGGCGTGGACTCGTCCGTGGCCGCAGCCATGTATGCTTCCAAGTATAAGAACGTGAGAGGCATATATATGGCCAACTGGCTGCAGACTGCCAAGTGTACGGAGGGAGAGTGGAACGACGTTCAAAAAGTATGTAAACACTTGAAGATCCCCTGTGAACGGGTCAACTTCGAGAAGGAGTATTGGAGCGAGGTGTTCATGCCCATGATAGACATGTACGAGCGAGGCTTGACTCCCAACCCCGATTTGGGTTGCAACAAGTACATCAAGTTCGGCAAGATGGTGGAGCATTTATCCAAGACTTGTGGGCTGCGGAAGAAATGGTGGCTTGTGACCGGCCATTACTGCAGAGTGCACTATAAACATCCAGAAGCACCTGGGTTGGTCAAGGCCTACGATGCCAATAAGGACCAATCGTACTACTTGGCCAGTATTCAGCCCTCGGTACTTTCCAATGTGCTTATGCCTTTGGGCCACTATACCAAGCCACATGTGCGAGAAATGGCCAATTTGTTTGGGCTCCACACTGCGTCCAAACCCGATTCCACGGGCCTTTGTTTTGTGAGTCCTGACCATACCAAATTCCGCCATTTTTTGGATGAATATATTCCTCCAAACCCGGGAAACATCGTTACACATGATGGTAAAGTATGGGGTCAGCACCAGGGTCTCTGGCACGCAACCATTGGCCAGAAACTGGGTGTTTCCATGCCGCAGGGCGACCCCAACTATAAGGGGATCTGGTTTGTGGCGGAGAAGAGGTTTCTAACCAATGAATTGGTGATTGTGCGTGGCCGAGACCACCCGTCGTTGTTCCACCAAAACGTGGTGGGTCTGGAATGGACATTTCTCAAGAATGCCGATTTGAGCCTGATGCTGGACCTCTGTATCCAGTACCGGTCACTCCAAGAGCCAATTCCCGTTGAGAAAATCATTATGGACGAAGATGGAGACATGACTATCCATCTCAAGGAAAAGCAGAGAGCCATGGCTCCAGGCCAGAATCTTGTGCTCTACAATGGCCTTGAAGTCGTAGGGTCTGGAGTCATCTCGCGGATTTTCTAGCGTCATGAAACATTAATTATAGATAGAAGGCTCATAGGAGTCATAAAGACTTGTATATAGACTTATTATATAGACTTATTGTGTAGAATAACTGGTATAGAATAATTGATATAGAATAATTGATATAGAGGTATGGAGTATGTGGAGTAGCAGTCACTATCTCGGAGTAATACCAATAACGACTCTATAATCCGTTGCATTGGTACACCATAAAGTATCTTACCATAATGAGACTCAGTCGATCAGTTCCAGTTCCTCTAGTATTTCAAAAGTATGGAATCTGTTAGATTCTTGTTGTTACGTCAGGTACTCTATTTACTATATATTTTTTTTTGTTGATGATTTCTCAGAAAGAGGAATCTGAGCTATTTAAGTATTTCACAACGGCCTCGCCTAGTCAACGGGTTGTTGCTAAGTGCAAAGGGGGAAAACTCTCTACAGTTCGTCCTGGTACCTCGGGTTAATTACATTCCCTCCTGGTACCTCGTACAATTATGGTAGAGGAGTGGCACAATGGAATGGCCATTGTTAGAAATAGACAGCGTAGGCTTAAAACACCTCAATAGGTAGAGCAATACCTATGGTGGATCTAACAGAATCAGTGGGGTAGTCGACTGTACAGACGACGCATAGCAGACCGAAGAGGAAGGCTATCAAGTTCAGTATAAGAGTGTCATAGTATTATATCCTACTATAGCCTCATAAGATCATACCATCATAGCTTAGTATCATAGTATAGTATCATAATATAGTATCATAATATAGTATCATAATATAGTATCATAGTATAGTACCATAGTATAGTATCATAGAGCTCCTCCCTAGTGTTAGGTGTCATATCCTGGTACACGTTCTTGGTATGATCTATGGTATAGTATCTGGTATGATTTATGGTATAGTATCTGGTATAGTGTATGGTATAGTGTATGGTATAGTGCCTGGTATAATGCAATAATATCCTAGTATTATAGAGTTAAGAGTATCATAGCATATAATATTTCATCCTAGTGTATAGTATCGTGGTATCGTTTTGGTCTAAAATAGTCTCTTGAGGAATTCTGGTATATTAGCATAATATCATAGCAGTGAGGAAATAGTATCATAGAATAGTGCATAGTATCATAGGATAGTGTATTCTTAAATCTTGTGAAACGTTCATGCACTAAGTTACTTTGGTAGGTTGTTGATTCTTCTAAACGAGGGAATCGAGCTACTTAAGTAGTGAACGGGGGAGTTGGCGTATCCAGCTGGTTGTTGATAGATGCTTGCGGGAAATTTGTTCACATTCCATCCTGGTACTTCGGATTTATCACATTCAACCCTGGTGCTTTGTACCATGGTGACTGAGGAGATAGTGTTATGGAATGGCTATTATTAGGATCCGACAGAGTAGGCTAATGTCTCTATGGGTAGTGCCCTGCCTATAACGGATCCAACATATAGTATCATAGAATAGTGTATAGTTTCATAGGATAGTGTATAATCTCCGAGAATAGTGTATATCTCCGAGAATAGTGCATAGTACCATGGAATAGAATAATGTTAGGACTTCGTATAGTACCATGATCTGCCTATAAATTCTAAAATTTATTGGAGTCAATTTTTTGTCATAAAAATGTCTTCAAGTCAAATCTAAAACCTTTTACATTATCAATGTCTATGTACTTCCACTCATTACTTCGCAGTTACCCATTAATCTCAATCCTTCAACAATACCCATTATGTGCCATCAACACTATCAACACTAGAACAATATTACTACATTTGGATAATAATATTTTTGGTATGGCATAATAGGTACGTCTATTGAGCGTTTGAAAGCTCCTACTGTGTCCTTATACAATGGGTGTTTCAGTAATCTGTCGATCATTGCAGATCTCAAGCATGAATTGACCCCTGGCTTAAATGCAGTCTATCGGATATCCAAAAAGGGGTATTATGACCATTGTAACCATCCCTGGGATAACAATTGCCAAAAAAAAAAAAAAGGTTTTCGTGGTCAGAACTCTGTCAACTCTTGCTCTGGTAACTCCCATGGTACCTATTCATGCTACCTCTTCTGTATAGTAACATAGTTTATTATTGTTGTTATGTTCTTTAATAACATTTGTTAACCTAAAATTGTATTCGTTGATGGTTTCTCAAGAGAGGAACCGGAGAGGTGCGGCTTATCTAACTATGAGAGAAACGTGGCATTCGAAAAACTCTCCACCAGAACAATGGTGATGATTGTTCTGGCATATTCGAAAAGGGCATTTTAGTACTTCGTACATTGATGACCAGAGGTTCTGAAACGGCGTTTGCAATGACAATTGTTAGGATCGGGTATCATAGGCTTCAAAATACCCCTATACGTAGTGGCTATAGTGGATCTAGCAATTTTAGTGTGTTCATGTAGTGTATTATTGTAGTGTATTATTGTAGTGTATTATTGTAGTGTATTATTGTAGTGTATTATTGTAGTGTATTATTGTAGTGTATTCATATAGTGTATTATTTTAGTATAATAGCATTTTAGCCCCCATAGTCACGTAGTCACGTAGTCACATAGTCACATAGCTACATTGCATGAATAAAGGTAGTATCAACTTTCTTTTCATTATATAAAGTGTTGTAGAAAAGTATTATTAAGTAGCATTGATAGTGCACGGTCCATAGTATGAGGGAGTCTGTGAGTGTGAGTCTGTCTAGTGTTCGCTTTCCATAAAATCTTTGGTCTGGTCTAAAGCTTATAATATAAATATCTCTTCTACTCCACCAAGAATGTCTACTCCACGGTGTCACTATCTACTGTAGATCTCCTACTCTCTGTATCATACGTGTAGTTGTTATTAGCAGGTAAGTGTAGTAGTGTAGTAGTAGACAATAGAATATGTTATACTCCGGTTACGTCAGGTACTCTGGTTACTATGTTTATTCGCCAATATTTCCTCGGAGGAATCTGAGGTACTTAAATACTTTTAGAGGAGAGGTCGTGCGAGGCCTAGCCCGAGAACAATAGCCATGAATGCCGTCCCAACATCGCACAATGTTGGGCCGCAGCGTCTTGAAGTGGTTATTGTTAGGATTAGAACAGTGTATGCTCAAAATACCTCAATAGATAGGGTACTACCTATGGTGGATCTAACAGAACATTTATGATACAATATAATCAGCTAGGAAAATAAGATTCTTCCAATTCCTAGTAATTCCACTATGTTGGGTAACTATGGAAGGGTCTTGATTAGGAAATTTGGCTCCTGTAATGATTACAAGGGAAGCAAAGCAAGCGGTTTATTTACTTCGGAGACCAATCCAAAACTTAAAAAAGGGGTTTTTTTTTGTGTACATTAGCCTCTTGCCATTAGACAGAGCAACTAAGCCTGTTAAGAGTATTGGAGCGTAGGCTTAGTACCCTGAGTGAAAGCAACTGTTCTAGGCTTTTGGGTGTTTTCCTTGGGCAAATTGGCAATATGCTTGGCAATCTCCGTGATATCAGTGGTGCCCAATCCATGGGACTCGGCATTTGCAGCAGTCTAAGACTATTTGGCAATAATGAAATCACAATATGGAACAGAGGCGTCCAAAGCGTCTTTGAAGAATTGCGGAATATCAAGTTAGCAAGAAAACAACTACACGAACCCTAACCCTAAACCTAACCCTAACCCAAACATAAACACAAGTATTGCGATATCATCACAGATTGCCAAATACTTCTCTCAAGTACATCAAGGTGGGTTAAATATCGTCCATAATATCTTTATCAATTGCATTCAAATTAAGCATTTTCTCCTCTTTTGGCTCTCGTGCAGTAGTATAGTGTGTATTCATGTTTCTTATTGAATAGTACTATAACACTTACTGTCGACCACCTCGGACTCCTGGTCTGAAGTTATGGTAAATTCATACTTTATACTTGAATACTATTCCACTATATACTAGTCAATACAATAGGGTATTTTTCTTAGTTCATTTTTATTAGTTCATTTTTATTAGTTCATGTTTATTAGTTCGTGTTTATTAGTTCGTGTTTATTAGTTCATGTTTATTAGTTCGTGTTTATTAGTTCGTGTTTATTAGTTCATTTTTATTAGTTCATGTTTATTAGTTCATGTTTATTAGTTTTATTAGTTCATGTTTATTAGTTTTATTAGTTCATTTTTATTAGTTCATGTTTATTAGTTTAATACTGTTTGCTGTACTATATCTATCCTCTGTGGTTGGCGCGAGGTGGGAAAAACTGGTTTGGTGGAGTGCGCGATTGCAATTTGCACCCATCTACTTCCAAATTATGTTTAGTATATATCATTACACAGGATTATGTAGGTTGTGCCTTACAAGACCAAAGTTCTATGTGAAGTGTGATTCGAGTGAAAATCTTTCAGCCACCAGTAAGAAAAAACCACACTTCTCTGGTTTGCATGCAGCACTATACGATGTACCTTGACTTATTACATGCTAGGTACTTGAAAAAAACAGGTCAACTAAAAAAGATAGTTTATGCTGATCAAACTAAAAAAGATAGTTTATGCTGATCAAACTAAAAAAATGGTTTATGCTGATTAGACTAAAAAAATGGTTTATGCTGATTAGACTAAGAAAATAGTTTATACTGATTAAACTAAAAAAATAGTTTATACTGATTAAACTAAAAAAAACGTTTTATTCTGGTTAAACTATAAAAGTCGTTTTATTCTGGTTATATGTTTCAGATGGGCTAAAAGATTTTACTACTAGATCTGATTTTAGCTATACAAGCCAAAGGTTAAATGGCTACATATGTGGGGTTGGCAGTATGATTAAAAACTATCAGAGGTCTTTTAGACAGTACTGGAGATTAGAGTCTGGTACATACCACGAATAGTATTTTACACCGGTAGATACAGATGTAGAAGATAGCATGTTTTGAAATAGTACAGTCTGATAGTTACCAAAAGGTATAGATTCAGGTCTACTAGAACTATGCAGATAAATGGGGATATGGAAGTTATTAGGTCTAGTATACATCAGGTCTGTGGATATAGATAGTGAGTATGATAGTAAATATGATAGTAAATATGATAGTAAATATGATAGTAAATATGATGGTCAATAACAGTAGTTGTAGAGATTTACTTGGGTAGATCTGGATCCCTATAGATCAGGTATTTCCTACATAGACAGTAGATTTTAGTACAGGTAATAGTCCAGTAGTATCAGGTGTAATTAATTATAGTCTAGTAGATTAGAGAGGAGCTCTTTAGGCTGAAGTCTATGGTATCTCCTGAGACCTGTAGTAGACAATCTGGTGATATAGGTCTAGTTGCATTATGTAGTGATGGTTGCATTATGTAGTGATGGTTGCATTATGTAGTGATGGTTGCATTATGTAGTGATGGTTGCATTATGTAGTACTAGTTGCATTGTGAAGTGCTAGTTGCATTCTGTAGTACTAGTTACATTATGTAAGTTTTAGTTACATTATGTAAGTACTAGTTGCATTGTGAAGTGCTAGTTGCATTATATAGTGCTAGTTGCATTATGTAATACTAATGAGGACCTCCTCGAATACATCCATCCATTTACTTCATTTTCTAGCATATATCATTATTAAACAAGTAAAAAAAATACATCCATGCAAACCAGCGGCGGGTGGGAACTGAAAGGGGTAGAAGACGTCCGAGTTTCGTGTGCTTAGTGCCAGACCAGAAGGCCAACTTAAAATGCAGAAATCGTGGGGTATAATGGCGCCTGGTTCTTTTCGGTAGGCTTGGCCTCATTCTTCTTCTCCGCCGTTTGCTTCTCGGCAAGTCTCTTCAACTCGGAGATGATATAGTCATGGACCATATCAATCAACTCGTGGTGTTTCTGCACTGCTTCGGCATCAAACGGCTTGTCCTGCAACGAGAGGTTCTTGAATGCGTCTAGAGTGTCCTCGCTGTTGATGCTGTCAGCGTCGTTGGCGCCTGCTTCACTATCGCTCTCGGAGTCTTGTTCCGACTCTTGTTCTGCGCGCCGACCGGGTTTGCCGGATCTTTGCGTATTGCTCACTCCACCATAGTCCACCGAAACAGGAATGTTGTTGTTCTGGTAAACATCACCATACTCCTTCTTAATCTGGGGGTACATGTGAGCAGGGCCGGAATGGTGGTTATTGACGAAAATTTCGCTCACGTGGTTGGCCTTAGGCTGGAACTGCGAGAGTGGAGGGTAGTGTGGCTGCTGGTTGGCTGCCTGTAGTTGTGGGGCCTGCGAGCCCTGAGGTGCACCCAAGTTCTGGTATTGCATGTATATGGAAGAAGACAAGTTGTTGAAAAACTTTTCTGCTTCGTAGAGGTTGGTTTGACTCATGGCGGCCATATAGCCCTGGTGCAGACCGAGGGCCTGCGGTTGTGCCAAGTTCTGGTTTTGCAGGTAGTTGAAGGGCACCAGGTTGAGGTGCTGGCCGTTAACGTTGGGGTCCTCGAAGGCATTGAGCCGGTTGTACATGTCCATGTTGTACATGGGCTCGACGCGGGCCTTTTTGTTGCCGTCGTTGAAGCCGTAGAAGTTAAAGTCGTTGAGGATGCCGTTAATGACCGGCATGTTGTACTGAGGCAAGACACTGTCGTTGGGTCTCTTTCTATTATCTGCGTCAAGAATTTCTTGCCTCAAGAAGCCCTCTTTTTCGAGCTTTTTCTGGGTCTTCTTTAGGCTGCGCTGGTGCAATTCCTCGTGCACTCTGGAGTGTTTCTTCAAGTCCTGGGGTCTCTTGAAGCTCTTGGGGCAGAGCGTGCACAGGAAAGGTTTCAAGGGCACGTGCACACGCAAGTGAGAGGTGATGTGATCCCGTTTGATGGTCTGAACGCCACAGTTGTCCCAGCAGCACGTCAAGGATAAGTTCTTGGAGGACTTGCGACCCACATGGTCGTAGCACAAGTGGTCATACAAGCGTTCGGCCTCCTCGAAGATCATGGAGCAGCCTCCCCATTTGCAGATAAACGGACCCTTCAAGTCGGCATCCCGCACCTTCTGGTACGTCTTGCGGGGCTTCTTGGAAGCATCAGTCTGAGAAGTGGGTTTGTCGAGAATATTGGATTGCGCGTGGTTATTGGAGGTTGGTTGGTCAGGGATATTGGAAGGCTGGCCCAAGACGTTGGCCGGTTCAGGACCATAGTTTGAAGGCTCAGTTTTTACAGCAGCAGGCACATAGGAAGGATTGGCGAAGCGGGGGTTCTGGTGGTCCAAATATTGGTCAGCATGGAAAGTCTTCATGACCAGAGTGCTCTGGAGAGGCGAGTTTGCCGAAGACTGGGAGGAAAACGACGCCAGTGGCGAGCCGTTGGAGGACTGTGCAGGGGAGTTGGAAACCACATCAGAAAGCACGTCCAAGTCAAATCCAATTTCACCCTCGACGTTTTTGTCGGTCGTAGCGTTCAAATACGAAACGGGGTGTAAGTTATAGTTCATGGTCATTTTGGAGGTGCTGAAAAGGCAGATCTAGGGGCCGGATCTGGAGGAAAGGGGGAAGAGGCAGCAGCAGAGTGTAGGGGGTGGAGAGGAAAGCGACGGGCCAAAGTGGGGAGTGGGCAGTGGAATAAGACGCTTTGTTTAATAAAGAAGGTAAAAAGAGAAACACAGAAAAGAGGGGGGTTAGATATACCCAGAGAGTAGGCAAATGCCAAGAAGAATAGTGTGCCAAGGAAACTGCACAAGGGCACGCCGCGCATGCCATTTATCTATGACCCGACTGCAGAAAGCGATCTGAGAAAGTCCACACAGCCCCGACGTTGCGCGAACCGGCCTGTACCGCTGGAGAGATGAGGCCTTCTGCAGATAAAGCCTCAGGAGCTGGCTATGGAGGGAATACATGCCAAGGGTCCGGCCTGTGTATGGATGGGAGCGGTCCTGTACATGGGAAACGATGGCCTGCGTAGAGCTCTTTTTTCCTGTATACCTGTTTCACTCGCCCAACGGTCCGGCATACCACTTCGCCGGCCCCCCCCCTCCCACCTCCTCCAGCTCCACACTGGAACCGGTGGGGATCGCAACCTACACTTCCTCTCCTGTATACGCCTGCATACCCTTCACGCATGGTCTTTCCCCTCGCACTCTATTTTCTCTATTTTCTCTATTCACTCTATTCACTTTATTAATGCCTCCATGACGTCGCGCACTTTACCACTACCCAAAGCGGAGTAGTTGCACTTCTAATTAGAACACACCAGAAACAATCTAAACTTTGGGTGACTTTAAGTTATTAATAATTGGTCACGTACACATTCTCTTTTCTTGGCACCAAACATCAATTAATACAAAGGGTTATTGTTAAGACTAATTTTGGTAGGAGTTTTGGTAGGGGTTGCTGTAGTGGTTGTAGAGACTTTTTTTTTTGGTGGAGCTTGGTGGAGTTGAGGGGACGTTTTGGTAGGGCCAGGAGGTCAGGAAGTCGGCTGATTCTCAGGCATATAGTGACTCTCGCTAGACCACTGCCTGTATCCAGTCACGCACCCAGGCCAGTCTCAGGACACCAGTCACGAGGCAGGCAGATAGGAATAGATATGTACAATAGGTATTATATACAAATTTATATATAAGTAGATAGATAGAAGTATCTGAAACTAATCTGAAACCAGTCTGAAACCAGTCTGAAACCAGTCTAAACTTTTTACTGGTTTGACTGAGTTGTCTGGCTTGACTGGGTTGTCTGGTCTGTAATGAACTAATCTCACGTACAGGACACTGGTGTTCTACCGCACAAGATCACAGCTATACAACTATAACTAATCTAAACTGCTACAATAAGCTACGCACAACTACACTGCTACACACTGCTACATCCCAGATGCAGTCTCATACAAATACACGTGCCTCCCGGACTCAGGTACAACAGGAGCCCGTCCGGGTGTTGCATCTAAGGCCTTCTGCCCCGGGCACAGAAGAGCAATCGTCCCACACCCCCAGATCTACGCCCCGAGTGCGCTGGACCGAGGATGTGGTGGACAACGAAGATATGGGCAAGAAAAAGTCCAAGATCTGCTGCATTTTCCACCCCCAGCGGGAATTTGGCGAGAGTTCTGATGAGTCTCTGAGCAGTTCCTCGGATTCCAGCGATGACTCAGATAAAGAAGAGTCTAAAGAGCCTACGAAAGGGTGTTGTAATCATAAACACAAGAAAGAGAAGTCTAGGAAGGCTGGGCCCAATGCATACGAGAAGCAGCCTCATTATAAGAACAAGAGCACCGTGTCAAAAGAGTAAGGTTTGGCAGAATGAAGGTTCGGGTCACACAGAGTGATTTATAATATATAATGCAAGGCGGATGGAAATTACTCCGGGTTGGCGATGTGCAACGCCCGATCCTGGTAGGCGTTGGAGTAATCCTCATCGTCATTTAGAGAGAGCTTGGACATGTTATGCTCACTAGGCACATCCAAAGCCGGGTCCATGACATTATCGAACTCCATAATGGAGAACATCATGGGGCCACCCTGGGCCGGTTCGTTGCGTGGATTGAGCTTCTTTTTCGAAAGCGACCGGCCCACCGAGGACGCCGGGGCCCCATTGGGACCTGTTGCTGTATTGAAGATGGAGAGAATAGACTTGCTGGAGCTGTTGCGCTTGATCGGGGGCGACGTAGGCGTCTGCATGTTGCCCGAAAGAGCCACGGTCTTCTCGTTGGTGAATAGCGATTCATCCGAAGTGCTCTGCATCTCGTCGTCGTAAGTTTTGCGATTGCTCCACGCTCCACAGCAGCAGCAATAGAGAAGTGTACACACTAGTGCAGCCACCACCACGCCCACTGCAGTGAAGGTACCGGCCACTTTTCCCTTGGAGTCGAAAAACGACTGTTTGGACTTGGCCGTATGCAGAGGCGAGGCCGAGGCCGAGGCCAGCGGCGTCTCGGTGATGTATTTGGTCAAGACACTCGCAGTGGTGGACCCATCCACCGTCATTATGGACACCACGGTTGTGGCTATAATTCCGCTGGAAGATGACTGGGACGCCAGCGAGGTTTTCAGCGTCTCAGGCCTCAGAGAAGAGGGGTTTCTTGCCAGCGAGCCGGCGCTGGGGCTGGATTCGGAGCTGCTTTCTTCCGGCAGTGAGGTGCTCGAATCCTGCGCCTGCAGCGATGATTTAGGGGACAGTGACGGGGACTGGGGGGTCAGCGTCAGGGAAGTCAGCGTCAGAGAAGTCGACTTCAGAGTCACAGTCGTCAGAGAAGTCGTCAGGGTGGTCAGTGTAGTAGGATCAGACTTGGCCTGAGACTCGGCGTCGGACGTGGCCAGCGACAGCGCCAGCGATGTAGAAGGATTGCCGATTTTTATATACCCAAATAGACCGTCGCCACCACAGTTCTCCTGCTGGCTATAACCCGGGCAGCCCGTATTACACTGGTTCAAAGACACAGTGTCTGCTGGCACGGCATTGGAGCAGTAACATAAATAACCCTGAGTAATGGCTGCAGAAAAACCTTGGTCCAGGCAATGGTCGGAGCAGAGCCCATTGGACATGTATTCGTTGGAAAAGGAGGCCAGGCCCAAGTTCACGGACGAACATAGGTCTAGGGCCACGGCCCAAACAACCAGTAGCAGGAGCAAGCCGGCAAGCACTTGCGTACTGGAGAACATAACACCAGGCACCAAACACCAGAACACCAAAAAAACCAATTAATTGGGAAAGGGGAATGGGGGAGTGGTTGGAGTAGGGGTGGAAGGGTGGAGGGGGGGAAAAGGTGAAATGAAGGGTGTGGAATGAAGTGGGTGGAATGAAGTGGGTGAAATGAAGGGTGTGGAATGAAGTGGGTGGAATGAAGTGGGTGGAATGAAGGGGGTGGAATGGAAAGGGGGGATGGAAAAATCAGGAAGGGACGGAGAAAAGAGGGTGCGTATTCGCAGTTTCATATATATATATATATATACAACAGCAGATGAGCACCAGGCTGGTATGGGCTAGTGGCAAGGGCAATTGCAAAAAAAAAAATAAACAGGGAGCAGACGGGGGAGACGGGACGCCTTTATATGTTATCTACGGCGGGGTGAGTTTGTGTTTGTGACCAGTGGCCAACCCCCCTTCTTTTATGCACCCGGACCCGGGCCCAAGCTACGGGAGGTGTGTTCCTAAGGAACTTGCTATGGGAGTGAGATGGGTGCATTGTCTGATCTTATTTTTATCAATTACCTTATCGAGCAAGAAAGGTGCGTCAGAAGCTGCGATTCGCCTCGCTGCACTAAATGTGCAGGTTCAAAGGTGAGACACCTGGCCCAGAGATATTTTGGGGCTTGATGTTTTTGGCGAGCGGAAGAGGGATGGCTAAAATGATTACGTGATAGGGTAAATAATGTTTTAGGCAAGCCCTCTGGTTACGAACTCCGCCCTGAGTTCCCCGTCTCAGCCGTGTTTAACCCGCCTTTGCTATTCTTGGCCGAGTACCGGCAAGCGAGCGCTCACGTGCCAAGGTACGTTAGAGTGAGAGATTAGAATGTGCTAGACGAGCAAGAAACGAGAACCAAGAAAAATACGAAAATAAATTATCCGAATGGTTCAGTGGTTCCATCCTTATTATGAGTAGTAAATATTTAGTAGGATCGAAGAAAAAAACTTGTAGAAGGGGTGGTGGGGGCATGGAGGGAGACTCGGTACTTCGTAATTGATGCTAATAACCATATTATCCATAGTCGCAACAATGGTTCAAGCAGAATTAACGACCGTACCTAAAAACAATTAGCTGCACCGAACAATGGTGTTATAAATAGCAGGTTATCTTGACACCCGAACCGAGACTACATTATTGCTAGGGTCAAAGGGTCTAGAGCCATTACTAGAATACAATACTTACCCAAGAGTAATCCACTACTAGAGTAATTACTACTGACAATATTCTTGGTATTTCTACTGAGTACAGATTTGGCAAATTTACTGACATTGATAGTTTGATGATTAGTACTTAAAGCCGGAGGGGTTAGATCCGATATGCATGAGATATTAGACATTTAATAACAACAAGATCTGATCGAAGAGGTTTGACTACTACACTATATTTTTTAGTACTCTATTCTATTATAGGAAAATAGACTGTACTGTAGTATATTGCACTATGCAGTACTCTATTGTACTCTACTCTGCCATACTACACTATACTACACTATGATACACTATACTACACTATGATACACTATACTACACTATGATACACTATCATACACTATCATACACTATACTACATTATACTTCACTCTACTATAGTATACTATACTACATTATACTCTAATGTACTTTAATAACAGACCACTAATATATCTATTCTTCATTAATGAGCAAGTATGAATAATTAAGGATGAATGGAACAATCGACTGTTTGTATAGCAGTATATGTTATTCATCTGATTTCAACATTTCCATAGACTTACTCTTGTCTTCTATTAGTACTATCATTAAGGACTGATTAGTTGATAATAGGATCAGATGATAATCGGAACAATAATGTTTTTTCTTCTTTTTTTTGATAATAGATCACTTGATGATAGGACCAACCGTATGAATTGGTAGTATAATAATACTGTCAGACCCACCATAGGTAGGGATCTACCTATGGGGATATTATGCAACCTCTCTGCCTGATGTTAGACCTACCATGGGTAGACACACTACCCATAGAGGTCTCTTTCGAGCCTACCAATGCCAGTGACTCATCCATGGCACCTTAACCCGTGACTTGGCCTCATCGATTCACCTTACCTCGTGACATGGCGTTTAACCGCCCGGCTTCACTCTGGTATTCACTGGCTAGCTACATAAGCTACTCGGATTCCCACTTATTGGGAATCCATCAACGAATAAAGATAAGTTAGTACTTAGCGTTACAACAAGAATCTAACAAATACTGATATACTTGACTGGATCAGTTGACAACATGGGGGGCATATAAAAATGGGATTGATACTAGGAAGGGTATAAATTTTCTATTTTTACACCATTACTCAATCTTCACCTAAAACTTTATTCTCCATTCTCTCTTTAACAATACAATTACACAAAACGAATTTTCAACTGGTTGGACCGGAGACTACTTTTACCTGGTTATATCTATGTGACTACATACATTCTCATCAACCCATTGGATTCACTGTTATACTGTTATATCGTCATCATTAATATCTTCTGCTAATTTATGGACAGTGCTGTAGTACTATGGAGTGAGGATCTATGAGGCACAGGTACTAATTAAGATCCGAGTAGAAGTAAAAGACCAAGTACCACGAGGACTATACTAGCAGTGAACGACATTTGGTCTGTTGTCTTTATTGACTTCCAAAAGTACTTTTTTAATTTTTTTTACTAGCCTATATAGTTTTTCAGCTGTCCAGTTGTCTAGTTTTCCAGTTATTCAGTTGTCTAGCTGTCCAGTTTTTCAGTTGTTCCGTTGTTCAGTTATTTAATTGTCTAGTTGTTCAGTTGTCCAGTTGTCTAGTTGTTCAATTGTATAGTATGTCTATGGATGCTTATGGATGTCAACGCCTCTACTGTTATTATCTCTATATGGTTTACTCTAATAATTCTATTTGTATTCTATACTTGTTCCTATTTTTCTGTTCTTTTCTTTATCTTCTGCTGCATCCATTTTTCCGTCCACTGCCTCTCAGAAAAGAGCTTTCACATAGCCACTTTTACTTCCATGCAGAAACAAAGCCTCTGAGTGGAGGTTTTGCATGATTCAGCTATGTTCCTACTGAATATCGATATACTCTCTACCAGAGTGTTAACTGCTCCTTAGTCTCATTAGTTTTAGTCTCAATATTAAGTCTACACTGAAACTGATATTAGACTCCTTTTGTTAGATCCGCCATAGGCAGGGCCCTGCCTATGAAGGTATTATGAAGCCTCTCAGTCCGGTTGTTACAATAGCCATTGCAAATGCCGTGTCATGGCCATCGTTATATGAAGTACTATGATGGTCCTTTCGGCTATTCTAGAACAAGCCTTACCATTGTTCTGGTGGAGAGTTTTTCGATGTCACGTTTCTCTCAAAGTATATAAACCACTCCGGTTCCTCTCTTTGAGGAACCATCAACGAATACAAGTTTAGGTTAAAACACGTTATAAAGAACATAACACCTTTGTAGTGGAGTGTAGTTCCAGAAGTTTCTTGTATAAGCATTGTTAAAAAGTTAGTACTAGAAGAATACTTTGAAATCCTAGTTTCTGGAAAGGAAAGAGAGAATCAAAGAAAAGCAAGTCTGGTATATTGTTACCCGAATAAAAAACTTGCACTAGAGAGTATGTTATATACATGGACATGATCTAAGAAACAGACAAAAATAGAAGACTAGAAGACTTGAAGATTGGACAGTTTGTTAGATAACGGACAGAGACAGAATTCTCGACCAAAGCAATACGTTGCAATTTTTTAAGTACCTGCAAGTTGTCGACAAGAGATCTCGGGAAGCAGCTGTGTAATGGCCAACGCACTGGTACTCGTGGCTTGACAATTGCTCCTAGAAAGATGAGTACGCTATATGGTGAGTAGGAGGGGAACATATTTTTTTTTTTGATTAAGGTATAGAGTAAAAAAAAGGGGGGTATTAGAAGTGGTAAAATTTTAAAGGAAACATTAAAGGGGACTTAATTTAGAGAGCGCAAAGCAGGTGCCAAGGGGAGCGTGTAATGGTGACACAATATTTCTAAGCAGAACAAAGGTTTCAGAAGCTTGATAGGCCTGTCAATATTATAGCATCCAAATTTTTTTGATCCTTTTATGGTTATCCTATGTAGATTGAAATGGCTTAAATCAGTAGTTATAACTTTATTACCTTTTGGATTATCTTCAGCAGCAGCTGTCCTAGAAGCATACAAGTCATCAATTGTGTATCCTCTTTTAAATGACGCCTTTTTCTTTTCATCATCAATTTCTACAATATACTTGTATGGTAGAATATTTTTGACTATGCAACCTGGTTTAGCTGCAGTTTGTTTAATTGCGCCATACCTATATTCGTTTATTTTCTCTACGTACCCAGTTATTTTATCTATATCTATTAAACTATTTTTTTTTGGTTGGATGTGGATATTTTCTTGAGACATGTATCCGATATTTAAGAGAGATATATTTTGTTATTTATCTTTTTTTTTAAAAAAAAGGCATCCCAAACCTAGCGGGCAATTTTAATTTTCCAGAATCTTTTACTTGTTCAACGAAATCGTCCAAGCTACTATACACCTTATTGTCAGCAAGCAATGAGCTTAAATCATTAGCACCATTATTGAGATAATTAACTTTTCTTTTCAATGTTTCTGAATCCGATTTTCCTTCGGTTATATCCACCAATTCGTATTCTTGCCTTTTATCTTTATCTACCGCAAAATAGCTGGCGATATAGATAGCTAATTTTATATGGAGCAACATCCTTATTTGCCAGCACACGCAATTCAAAAGCACATATGAATATAAAATAAGAAATTAACATCACCACAGACCTTGACCTTATAAGACCTCTTCAGGGCACATCAATACCCCAATATACTCTTCAATAGCCTATTCACCTCTAATTCAAATTTAAAGAACGTTAAAAAGAGTGTCTGTCTTTACCTTACATTCCAATAAATAATATTTTGGTGGGTCCTCTCTCCACTTGCTGTGTATCTGAACGTATGTGCTTCTGGTCCGAGTATATATATATATATGGTGTATTACTGCACTTTTATATAGAGCAGTTGGTGAAATCTCAAAACAAAAGGCTTTCTTTTTGGCAATGAGAATGTCATGCTGCTGTAGAAAATTGTCAAAAAGGTGTATTTCTGGTTGTTGGACCAAACTAGTGAAAAGATCATTTTCAGACCATGGTTTTGAGCCCTGACCAATCGTGCCCTAACCAATCGTGTCCTTCACCCACTTACTACACTCTCCACCACTTTCTATTATATACCAGAATTACACTAGTATTATCTTCGATTCTATAAATGATAAACGATGCAAATGAAGATATGTTTCAAAAAAAAATAGAGTATTATTTATTGCATAGATTAAGGCTGTAGACTGTTCATAGCACATGGAATACTGGGTGCGAAAAGTAGTGTTGTAAAAAAACTGGTATACTGAGAAATTCCATAAACCAAACACTCCCTAAAAAATCCAAATCCAAATAATACCAATAACCAATAATATCACAACAACCCGAAACCATAATAAAGCTAAAAAATAACAAAAATCCGAAACCACAAAAATACTATCTAAAAATATCAAGGACTACTACGTATGGGTGTATGGCACACGTGACCGCGCTCCATCTCATATCAACATGTCGGTGGAAACCCAGATCCAGCACTTGGATGAAGACATCAATAGCCTCGAGGCAGAGATCAGAAGCCTTGTACTGCAGCGTGAACAACTCCAACAGGAAATCCGGACCTTCGAGGCCGAAAGTACCCATAAGAATCTCGCTAAGCCTAAAGTGGCTCCCATAAAACCAGTGCCTCATGAAACAGACGAAGCCCCGGCCTTGATCCACTACTCGTACTTTGACCCTTCCATAAGCAAGTACTTTCCCGAAATCCCCACTACTCAAAACAATCGGGGCTCTCTGGACTCCAAACGTATCCTAGAGACAATTCTGCTTAAAGCCACCGCAGGCCATGTGGCCTTGACAGAAAGCATCATGCGGTTTGGCGGAATCACAGCCTTTCCCATCAACCTGCACCTATACGATACTCAGGAGGATGCACTACTTGGGCTACGGTTTGATATGCTCTCTCCGGGGGAAGGGAAGTTTGTGACTCCTCATTATATCATTCTCCGGAGATACAACACCGAGCAGAAAGACAATGTGCAGACCAGACCATGGCATATCTTCCGTTACACTACACCGGTGTACGTGCCGCTAGACCAATACCTGAAACATCTCCAAAACAAAAATGAAACAGAGGGCTTGCAACGGTTTGCAGAGAAGATCCGCCTGTGCTTGGTGTACGTGCTCTGGAAACACCATCTCTTCGACCAGGTGCAGGCCACCACCTTGGGCCAGGTTCTAGGCTCTCTGTCTACACAAACCATAGTATCAGTCAATCGGGACTTACAGTGTCATCACGTGTCATGGAATTTCAACAACTCTTCCTACAGAGTGGAATTGGTCTGTGACGACCACCAGGTGGAGACGAGTGACTGTACAGTTGGAGACCAATCGCACAGTTTAACCATTCAAGCCATGCTCTGTGAAACCGACCTCGAGGACCTACCCAGTGTTTTTCACAAGATCGTGCGCTATATGCATGGAAAGGGGTTAATCATTTAAGTTCATTTTCGAAATTCAGTTGATCTTTTTTTTTGGTCATTTTCAGCTGATCATGTTCATTTTCAGCTGATCACCAATCACTCAATTCATACCTGCATATACCCTGATACATTGCTTTAAAACTGAGTTATAATTCTAATCTAAATTATAACCAATTATGATTTTTATTACTTACAATTTTGGTTACTTTGAATATGGTAGCTGCAAGGAGTTGGCGTTGCATTGAATGGTTGGTGGTGCTGGTTGGTGGAATGTATTGAGTGATTAACGGCCGATAGAGGTCATTCTGCAGGTGCGCGGACGGTTGCTCCCAGGCCCACTGACGTCAATTGCACCCAATCATACGACAAGTTCTTCCGAGACATCCAGACAATTTGAATTCCTGCAACCGTTCAGTTTCAGACCTGAATTAAAAAAAAATTCAACTCCAAAACTACATCCAAAAACTATTATCAAAGTTAACTCAAGAAATCCAAGCTATTATAATGGTCTCTCAGATTCTCCTCAAGACTCCTCCTACCCAAGATGTTAACTTGGCCTGGGACCAGGACTCGTCCACGTTTGAAATCAAAAACGTCGAGCTCCCAGAGCTTAAAGATGGCCAATTGAAAGTTAAGCTCTTATACTTTTCTAATGACCCCACCCAGAGAAACTGGATTGGGGCCAACCAGGATGCTTCCAGAACCTACTATGTGCCCATTGAAAAGGGCGAGGTGGTCAGATCTTTGGGCTTGGCCGAGGTGCTCGAGTCCAAATCCTCGAAGTACGAAAAAGGCGACTGGGTCGTTGGGCTTCTTGGCTGGGCTGAGCAGTTGGTGGTTGATGACAAGCAGGTGACCACCAAGGTCGACCGTTCCATCCCTTCGGAAATGTACTTGTCAACTATTGGCCTTACTGGTTTGACTGCATACTTTGGCTTGAAGAAAATCGGCCAAATCCAAGAGGGCCAGACAGTGTTAGTATCGGCCGCATCTGGAGCCACAGGGTCCATGGTGGTGCAGCTTGCCAAGCACTTGTTTAAGGCCTCCAAGGTCATTGGAGTGGCTGGCTCCAAAGAAAAGGTCGAGTGGGTCAAATCCTTGGGTGCAGACCATTGTGTTAACTATAGAGATGCTGACTACAAGGAGCAATTGCACGAGATCATTGGCTCAGACTTCGTAGACATTTACTACGACAATGTGGGCGGAGACTTCTTGGACTTTGCTCTTGGCCACGTCAAGAGATATGGCCGTGTGATTGCCTGTGGTTCCATTGCGGGCTATAATGATGCGTCCAAGGCCTGGGTCAAGGACTGGTTCCAGGTGATTCTGAACCGGCTCTCGATCCAAGGGTTCATTGTGTTTGACTTTGTCAATGAGTTTGGCCAAGCAATCCAGGATATCACTGGTGCTGTGAAGAAGGGCACTTTGTCTACGGATGGCTATTACTTGGCAGACGTGTCCAAGGAAAAGAGCCCACTTTCGGAGGTTCCTTCCACCTGGCACAAGTTGTTCACGGAGGAGAAGCCCAAGGGTAAGTTGATTACCAAAATTGCTTAAACAAATGTGCTAATGTTGTTTGGTATCAAAGTCTAGAGTATATCCGGAAGAGAGTAGTTTAGTATTACGAGATATTGAGTAAGTGTAGAGACTACTACATGCAATAGACTATAGAGTACTGTACGATAAGATAGTGGCATAGAAAAGTCATAGTAGTAGTAACTGAAGTAAAACCTCATATGTATAGTAGTAATTGCGAAAGTACTATAGAGTGCTAGTGCTATACAGTTATAGGAAGTAGTGGGCCAGTACACTAAGATATTACAGTGGATACAATAGCCTGAGTTGAAGAGCTAAAGGACTTTCTTAATACTCTCAATTGATGAAGATCATGACTCTATGGATAGTATCGTCCAGTGAAGCAGGAGGACTATACAATATAAGTGATGGAATAGCCTGTATATTACTATGGTATAGAATGTAGGAAGACTGAAAGTATATAGAGTAGACAACGCATGTTCCGCAACTATAGTTGCAGCACCAAGTGGACCATAGATAAACCATGGTGTGATGTCCAGTGGATGAGGACCGAAAGACACTATCCTCATAGTCTCTTCAAGACATGTAAACACTTGAGGAGTGTTTACTTCAGGAGAAGAAGGAGATGTAGAGTTGTCAGTGTCCATTCAAGTATTGGTGGGTCTGGCTTTAGGAGGGATTTTGGTATGCCCCCAAACAGATGATATTTGATTGAGTTACTTAAAGAGATGGATATGGTCCAGACTCCCTTATATATGCGGGTGCTCTACCTTCACACAGCACCGGGTGGTTGTAGTAACCTTAGGTGCATATGAAGAACAGGTGCTTGTTACCATGCTATCTCTGGAAGCCATTGGAGATACTGAGCGCGTTCACCTTGTTACCGTTTTTCAACAAAGTACTAAACTGTATCGAATGACAGTATCGAATGACAGGATCGAATGACTGTACAGGATGACTGTATGTGATTGACTTTAGGTGGACTAGAATGACCATGAATGCATAGAATCGTATATGGCTTAGTCTTGGTTAAGTATGACTGAAGGGTTTAAAAATGTGGTCATTGGTTCTGTTTATGAGTAGTGAATGAATGGAGTATTATGGTTAAATGGTATAGCCTAAAGAATGTAGATTGTACATAAGATTTAGTTGCGTATCAAACAAAATTACTCGACCCACCACTACACTCTACTCTAGTTTACTCCTCTCTACTCGGGTACTATCTCTAGATGTAATAGATTCAGCAATTCAGTAACCAACTACTATTACACTTCACTTCTAATAGACCTATAATAGAAATTTGAAGACATTTAGATTAGAAAATACGACACATAGAATTATAATGGACGATATAATAATCCCTTTTAGCTTTTTTGTTTCTAGGAAAAAGTAATTTAAAGTCAATAGTCAGCAAAAAGTATGTCAATAATTTTAATTAGTGGTAGTAGTAGTAGTACAAGCAAGTGTTGCTATCATAAATAAAAGACATAAACGACAGAATAGACATAAACGACATAAGAGACACTTAGGAGACTACTAATAGATCTGGTTCAAGTTCAAGTTCTTAGTTCAGGAGAAATTTATGATACTGAGTCTGGTGTGAACCTACGATTCTAACCTGAATTTGAGTTTGAGTCTAAGTACTATGTGAATTGTCTATAAGTGTGATACTATGAGTCTGAGTCTGAGTTGAAATACCTAGTACATTTAATAGTACTACTAGAGTGATATAGCAAAAGCTTCCGGTTCTTTGTCAAAGTTGTTCCTCTAGATATTGTTCATTCTCGTGTTTTCAATTTCATTCAGAGAACCAATTCTAAACTCTAGAATGACTAAAAATCGTGGAATGTATAGAGCTTTAGGATATCTTTATAGACATAGACACAGACATAGACATAGACATAGACATAGACTACGTAATAGTCTATCGATTTAGTGCATAAACAATAAACAGTAGACAGTAGACAGTAACAGATGGTCTAGATTCTATTATCCGATTTACAGAGAGACGGATTTGCAGATTAAAAATTCGTCACAATATCTCAATACTATGAATGGTGGTCCACTTGCACTAAGGCCTTGGTATAATTCTTCAACATGGGCACCCGATTCCAAAACTAGGCCGACTTTTATGCCCCTCGGTAATCTTCATACCCAAGTACTGTTCTCTTCGATATTCGTACTTGGAATTGACCAGACATAGATGTTTTGTAGTAAGTACTATACTTCTACTTCCCTACCTCTCTACGTATCTACTACTATACTACTGGTGTTATACTTCGGTTACGTCACGTACTCTTGTTACCATCGTACGATATTGGGCCGCAGCGTCTTGAAGTGGCCATTGTTAAGATAAGACAGTTTAGGCTCAAAATATCTCAATAGATAGGGTACTACATATGGTGGATCTAACAACTACTATACTACTACTATACTACTATACTACTACTATACTACTATAATACTACTATACTACTATACTACTATACTACTATACTACTATACTACTATACTACTATACTACTATACTACTATACTACTATACTACTTCTCTACTACTATACTACTTCTCTACTACTATACTACTCTACTATTCCACTCCTATACTTCTCTACTACTATACTATTTTACTATAGTATAGTATTTAGTAGTGATTCTAAAAGTGGTTCTAGAAGTGAGTCTAGAAGTGAGTCTGGTAGGATTAGTTCTGTGAGACTATGCCTATTACATCTCTAGTGGCCATCTCTAAATTCAATTAGGTCTGACTACTTAGGTGTCGTCTTATGAATGGATGAGTCTAGGGTAGTACATGCGGTGGTTTAGGGCCTCTTAATCCATGCAACAGTGTTTTATGACACTATAGTATAGAGCTATATTAAAATACTACTCTATATTAAATTCTCACTATGGTTCACTTCTCTAGTCTACCACTTAGTGCTGTGCGGTCATGAATCTAATAGAACAATGTCTGTGACAAAGCACTCTTATTACTAGTGTTGAGTATGAGCTATGTTCTTCAATCTGTGAGTATAAGCTATGTTCTTCAGTCTGTGAGTATATAAGAACATGTATGCTGAGGTCTACTTTATTGTGCTTCATGTAGTTTCGTCTATAGTGTTAGTATATAGAGATGTATTAGTATAGTGTACTACAAAAGATAGCGATAAACATTTATTTTAATAACATCTTACTTGAGCTCAGAGCCCCAATCAACCACGAAAAGGCTCTGAGATCTAGAAAGCGTTTCCAAAGCCGGCGCCCGTGGGCTGGTAGCCCAAGCCGGTATTCTGGCCCATCATAGATCCGTTAGTGATCATCAAGGGCTGGCCCACATTCTCATCTGCAGGGCTGGCGTCGTTCTTTCTTTTTTGCAAGTCGGCATACACTTCGTTCAACCGTTTTTGGTTCTCGTAGGCGTACGAGATCTCGAATGGCTTGATGAATGTGCCCAAGTTGTGCAACCACGACAACTCGAGAACGTAGTCATACTCGATCAAGTCGTAGGCAACATATAAGAGTGCAACAAAACACTCGTGATTTCCGGTTTCCACAAAGTAGTCCAAGAGCTCATGGGCAATCTTGGTGGACTTGGAAAGAGCTGCTGTTTTGAGCAAGTCAGCCCACAACTTGTCGTTCTTCAAGATGGAGATGGCCTTGGCAAACTTCTTGTGCTTGGTGTAGAGCGTAGCGGAGATTTGTCTGAAGAAGATGAGCGAGTGGTTTTCCAATCTCTCGGCCAAGTCCAACGAGTTGAATCTATTGGCCGACTCGTTCTCCACGGCGGACCGCAAAGACTTATAATCTTCATCCTCAATCAACAAGTCATGGTATGCACTGTTGACAATGGAGTTGTTCTTGTCAAGCACGGAGATCAAGAATGGCTTGATCAATGGCAAGTTGTCGGACTTGACAAACATTCTGACGAGTCTTGGCAAATCGATCTTAGGACTCAATACTGACAACAAGTCCACCAAAAGAGTGGGGTTTTCTGCCATGTAGAAGTTGATGGCTTTGTAGTAGATTTCCAAGTTGGACACCTTGGCAATGATCTCCTTGAAGGACGAGTGATCGAAAGCAACCTCGGATTTGTCGATCATGGTCAATGCTGCATTGTCCCACTCCTCGTAGTGGCAGTACAAGAAAATCAACTCCGGGTACAAGTGAGCTTCCTCGCATGCGGTCAAAACCTTTGGAATGTTGATTCTAGACCAGAACAACTTCAAGTGTTCCATCACCTTCTCGGGGCTGTATTTGCAGTAGAGAATGGCAAGTTCCGTGAACATACCCATGTGAGCCCTCTCCAAGCCCAAACCACTTTCAAAAAGTGCAATAAGCTCATTGAAGTAGCCGTTGATCTCGTAGGTCTTGACCAATTCAGGCAATTCGTCCGCATCGATGATCAAATTCAAACCACAGATTTGAGCCAATCTGAACTCCTTGTTTTCAATACATGCGCTGTTGACCTGCTTCCATACGTTGGTGTTGGAGGCCTTTCTGGCACAGTCCACTGCTCCCTGGTAATCTTCCAAGTACACCAAAGTAGTAGCCAATTTGGAGTACTTGGAAACATTGGAGTAGACGATTTTGGCAGCCTTGTAGTTCTTGGCCTCGAACAATTTGTCACCAATATCCTCCAAAACAGCCACATTGGGGCCGGCCACAAACTTCTCGATGTCCGAAAGTCTGTCCAAGGAAGCATAACAGTTGATCAACGCATTGTCAATCACGCTCTCTCTCAAGGTCTCTCTGGCCATGTCCAAGAATGGAATCAAGTCCTCTTCTTTGCCTGCACGTTCGGAGATTTCAATCACCTGCTCAAAGTTCTCTGG
This sequence comes from Metschnikowia cerradonensis, assembly GCA_002370635.1. Classification (NCBI taxonomy): domain Eukaryota; kingdom Fungi; phylum Ascomycota; class Pichiomycetes; order Serinales; family Metschnikowiaceae; genus Metschnikowia; species Metschnikowia cerradonensis. Next base: position 121,236 of record NKZD01002005.1, on the reverse strand, counting down.
GTTCTTAGACTTGACGTAGGAGTCGATTGCCTCGGTAATACGCAACCCGTTCAATTGTGCAGTACCTAATTGGTACCACAAATCAGAGGTGTCGTACTTTTCAGCATATTGCTCTCCTCTGTCAAGGGACATGATGTCCTCAACCAAAACCTTCATGGCCTCGTTTCTCATCTCGAACTTGTCGTAGACATAGAAAGCTTCCTCAAGCAAGTCGTTGTCAATACACAAAGGAGCAATCTCCTCCACATCGTACTTGTCCAATTTCTCGAGGTAGTTGGCAACACGGGTAGGGTCTGCCTTGATTGCAGTGAGAATCAACAAGCCCTGCAACGAGGTGTTGTCGTTGAAAGGAGAAGGCTCCAAGATAATCTTCTCCAAAAGCTCGATCAACTCTTGGGGCAAGTCGTTCTCCATGAAGGCCTTGACGGTGATGGAAATAGGCTCGGGGTCACTCAATTCGGGAATACCGGTCGAGATAACATGATCAATGAGTTGTCTTCTGTGCTCGTTGTCAGGAGACAAAACAGTTTCCCACAACAGGAAGTCCGACTTGGCCAACAAATATCTGGCCTGGTACTTGTACATCTTGTTCTCGTTAGTGATGTTGATCAACTCAGCATTGTTACCACCCTTAGAATAGGCAATGTAGGCCAAGTATGGGTCTCTCTTCTCACAGTATCTACCCACGGACAAAGTGTCGTAGTTGTCATTTTCCTCCAAGAACTTTTCAGGGCTGTTGTTGGAGTCAATGTAGATCTTGGCCAAAGTGTTATACACTTCCTGGTCGGTAGATCCGCCCTCCAAAGTTTTTTCCAAAAATGGCAATAAGATCTTGAGACGGTTTCTCTTCTCCACCTCACTGACCAACTCCTTAAGAGGAACTCTGCCCAAAACAGACATCAACAAATTCTTGATAATGGTCTCATCACAGTCCACGTCCAAAAGACCGGCAACAACTTGGGGGGTGTTGGCGGAATTCACTTGTTGAACGTAAACTTCAATGAACTTGTAGAACTTGTTCTTGTACAAGTACAAAATCAAGTCGTGAACAAAGTTGAATCTGTCGCAGACAATGATTAAAGGCAATTGGTCATCAAGCTTGGCTTCTTTCAAAAAATTCTTAACCTTCTCTCCATTGTAGACATTGTTGTCTCTAACAACTCTCTCAATCTCCTTAATCTGGCCAGTCTTGGCAGCAGCCTCGATGTACTTGTAAACCACATCAGGATCTTGGGTCAAGTTGACGATTCTCGACAAGTAGTACGACAATCCCTCGTTACACTTGTAAGACTCAAAAAGTTTGATCAAGTTCAAAGGACCGAGCAAGTCAGAGTACTTGCTGGCCACTTGAATCACAACCTGCAAGTTTTGTTGCAAGTTATTGGTCATCAATTCGTTCAAGCATGCCATGGACTGTTGCACGTTCAATTGGCCAAAGTAGGACACCAACCAGTCGGCAGGCAACACGTTGGTGTGCACAATGACTCTCTTGATATCCTTCAAGTCGTCGTAGTGCTCCAAAGCTCTCTGGAACAAGCCAGACTTCTCACACAACTTTCCAATGCTTGGCTTGTCGTAGTGGCTGAACATTTGGTTACCCAAAATGGCATCTGCAACTTGGGGTGCCTGCAACAAGTTGGTTTCCAAAAGCTTGGTTTGCAAGTGGCCCTCTGCAGGAGAGTCGTTCTTCAAAGCATCCAACAAGAAAGCAGTACCTTGTTGAATGTAATTTTGAGAAAAGAACAAGTCAGCAATATTCTCGACGTTCAAGCTGGTTTCTCCATTGGCCAACAAAGACGTGGCGAACTCGCTAGCCTTGTCAGGGTTGACACGTACCAAGTTCTGGATCAAGTTGGTGTAGTCAGGCTCGTATCCGACCTTTTGACAGTAGGGCAAGATCTTGTCGAACTGGCCCAATTCGGCCAAACAAGATACCACCTTGATGTTGACATTAGCACGAATATACACGGCTAAGGCCAAAGCAGTGTCGTTGTACGACTTGACAATGTCTCCCAACTCCTCGGAAGAAGTCAACTTGTCTTCCTTCAACCACTTCTCAAAAAGCGGTTTACGGTCTTGCTGCAAAACAGGCTTGGCAAGCTCCACAGATTCGTACTTGTTCAACGAACCTCTGTCCAACAAAGTGGAGAAGTACTGTAAAATGGGAGAAATTTGGCCGGGTTGCGGAGTGATGTGCTTCAACTTGTTGATGGTATCCTGAGTTCTCAATTGCTCAGAAGAAGCAGCGATCTTGGCAGCATTGGCGTAGTCTCCTTGGTTCAAGTAGTTTTGGAATTGCTGATTGAACAAGTTTTCGGCTCCAGGGAACCCTCCACGAGAAGCAAGCGACAAACCAAGAGGCACATCCGACAACTTCTCTAAGACATAAGGGATGATCTTGTTCTTGTCCACCTCCACGGCCAAAACCTGACCCAGCTTGTTGATGGTGATAATACCAGTGCCGTTCTTGTAAGGAGCCGCCGTAAACACGGGGTCTGCGGTGATTCTGTTGACAAACAAGTTGGAACCAGTCTCGATATCGTACAAGTGAATGAATCCGTATTTGGTCAAGATGTAGATGATTCCATACTTGTCGGAGGCTTGCAAGCTGATGGGGAAGTCGTTGGAAGCATCAGGAGGGAAGAAGATGTCCACGGTTTTCTTGGGGAACGGAGGATTGCCGTCAACATGGTCAATCTCAATAATGTGCAAGTTGCCCTGACCGGAAGCTGTCTTGTTTCCAATACAGAAGACCTTGGTAGGCACCGAAGCACCGTTCAACTTTATCTGGGCAAACTTACACACATGGCCTTCAATGGCTTGAGAAACACCTCTGGACTTGCAGAAAAGCTGAGTGTGACCAACAATTCTTCCGTCCTCTTGGGCAATACCCGTGACAGCAATCCAATTTAGAGCAGGCTCAGCCACAAAGTTTATGATCTGGCAATTGTTCAAGGTGGCATGTCTGTCGCTCATTTTCTCAGGCCCATTGTTGGTGCCATCAAAAACATTCCAAATGTAGATATTACTGGCAGTCACGAGTCCCAACACCTCGTCATTCAACCATTTCCAGAGCACAACAGGAGACTCCAAGGTATGAGACTTCAACCGCTGCTTGGTGTCCAAATTGAAAATCTGCAAGGCCGTGCCGTTAGCCCGCAAGGCAATCACATTCTGCTTAGGGTGCATGATGGCGTTGTCGGCGCTCATGTTCTTTCTAGTAAGCTCAAAGTTCTTCTCCAAGTCCACAATGGCCACGGTATTACCCTGGGCCCCGCTCTCTCGCACACAAATGTAGTGGTCGGACTCTAAAGTGGTTGATTTGAAATCAAGCGACTGGGGCTGGATGCCCAATTGGGTCAACTCGGTCAACTGGGTGAAGTTGATGGGGATGTCGGACATTCTGGTTCAGTATGGGGGAATAGACGGACAGACGAGTAAACAGGGGGAGGATTGATTAGTGATCAGGAAGCAACGAAGTAGGCGGTGCAAATCCCAAGGTGGTTGGTTGATTGTGGGGTTTGACACTAGTACTTGGACGCTGTTATGGAGCAATGTTAGGGGTACGTGTATTCGCGAGTGGGTGAGTTGTTGGATTATGTAAGCGCGCGCCAACCTATTGGTGTACGAATCTTTTATATGCAGGTGTTGGTCAAAGAAACGGTCAGTTTCCAGTGATGCAAAAAATTTATAGGTTTTTATTATTGAAGGTATTTTTAAAATTTAAGGATTTTGTGTCGATTAGGTTTTTTTTTCTGGAGGTTAGTGGAGACTTAGTGGGATTTTGCGGAGGCTTAATGGGGGTTTGGTGGGGTGGTTAGGTGGAATAATGCTGCACCCGTGCACCATGCTATCTCAGCACAATTTAGGCCAACGCAAGAGCCCCAGTTATGTTTTTAGAGGCCAGAAAAAGGGTTAATTCATTTTTTCGGGGTTTCAGAAATAGAATGACAAAGTTCTAAAGTGTATGGAGATTATGTGCAGGAAATACGTCTCTGTTGTCTAGGCAATTCCGGGGTCCCGCACAGTCTATGCAGTGCTCTCCAAGTGCTCAGTGCTCAAGTGCTCAGTGCTCAGTGATCAAGTGCTCACCACTTCACCCAGTGCTCACCATAGTGGTTACCCAATCTAGTAAAGCCAAGCATTTCATATTCACTAATTCATGCACTAAATAAAGCACTAAATAAAGCACAAAGTAAATCACTGATAAATGGAATAAGTCAGCCAATCAAACGTACCTTACTCTATATTTCTATTTTTATCCTATTCTTATTTTATAATATGATGAACTAATATTCATGTACTTATATTCATGTACTATCTTCATGTAAAGACTCTAGTCTATAAAGTCCATGTGTTATTGACTGAGTGTGGGTTTGAGTATGGGAGCGAGTATGGGAGCGAGTGCGGTGATGGTGAGTAAAGTATGGGTGCGAAAATGGTTAGGAAGTTCTAGTGGTCAGTGGAATCCAGGTGGTTATGGGGAACCACAAATTATGAACTTGGTGTTGAGATCCAGATTTGAACTGATTAATTAATCTCGATCCACTTATTGCTTGAATCCAGACATTTTGGTGGTTAAAACCTCAGATGGTAAATTCACCAAAGTTCTGATTCTTAGTATGACTTCAGTATGACTTCAGTATGACTTTAAGATCACTTAGTCTCACTTAGTCCCACTTAGTCCCACTCACTATCACTCAGTTGTCTTTAGTAATGCCCGTATCTGAACAAGTCATATACTCAATGATGACACAATAGACCAGTAAACGTTCCACACTATGGATATAGAGGTTGTCCATAGTGTCCATAAAGGCAAATGAAGTTGGTATCCACCTTTCCAGAATTGTTCTTCTGGCAGTGGTATTGCCAACAACCTTTTTATTCAAAGCTCTTGACTCTGATTCGGAGCTCTGTATTCGGAGCTCTTGTCTTTGAAAGCACTAGATTTTGGCAACTCGATTTCAACAATTATTGCCTTCAACAACTACTACCTTCAACAAATAACAATCTTCAATTCATTCATCTTTGGTTTGTAGCGAACGGTGTCTTGTGTGGTCAACTCCCAAAACACCATGCCCAAAGAGAACGACTGCAAAACACCATGAGCAAAAAAAATGACTGCAAAACACCATGTCCAACGAGAACGACAATACCAGTGTCTGGTGAGGCCGTAGATTCTGTTCAAAATGATGAAATCGTTATTCTTCGTTCCGTGGAGGACCATCACATAGTGAATACTGACTGAAACTTAGATATTTCTAGTGACAATCCACAGTTAATAAAGCAGTGACCCAAGTTAGAAGTAGCCACCCAAGTTAAAAGTAGTCATTAGATCCAGATCATGAGCTCTTGCATAGTCTCATATTCAGTAATCTAACACTCAGTTTTGAATCAGTGTTGAGATCCAGAGATCAGTAAGATTGATGTTCCACAGCAAATCCTTTCGGTAATGGGTACTAGAGTTCATAGCCTTTGAATATCCGTCCGTATTCAAAAGTCCATATGAATAGTTCATGAGGTAGTATTGCCATATTCAGTGGGAGTAACTTACTAGTCCACATTCAATGGTCCATTAATAGTCCACGATTTAGTGGTCCATATTAGTGTTTCATGAGCCCAAGACCTCCACGAAGAGGCTTCACACTATTAAGAGATACCGGGTGCCTGGATCTCACAATCAAGTAATTCCTGTATTCCTGACTTCATAGCTTTCTTTAACAAATCACTAAGGAAATCGAGTCCTTCATAGTCCTGCTAATATGAAGGTGTTTTTGAGAGTCAATTCGGAGTTTCTGTCCAGAAGCTATCAGGACCAAGCATCAGAAACAAGCACCAGGACCAAGCACCAGGACCAAGCATTAGGAACATTCTTTGCCAAAGCAATGGTAACTCCATCAAGAAGTAGGTTCTGTTGAAGTTATGATACGCCCATTTAGTAAGCTTAGCTCTGGTCTAACATTGCATTTTCATGCCTGTCCCTGATACTTACTATCATAATGTGGCATCAATAAGCAAGTTGGATCTCAGGAAAGTCAATAGCCAATTGGATCTCAGAAAAGGGGCAGTCGTTTTCCATAGTATCACTGTCTCAGTAATAAACAGTGATGATCCAGTGAACCATAAGCCTCAATGGTTCGCAGACGTAAATGACTGCGATGCGCGAACACTGAACTTATGGGCTTTCGGTATTTGAGTATTTGACATTCAGAATACTCGCACCCAATTTCCACACACCATTTTTCTGATACTCCCTTTAGTAGTATCCGCACATCAACAACCTGAATATTAGTTAAGTCACACTTTAATGATCAACACTTGTAACCACCACCCCATAAAATAATCAAAATCATTAAACCAATTGTATCTCTTGAATAATTCATATCCCTGGAGTCTCTTTAAAGTTGCTTATAGTGGCGGCGCAACGGTCTCTAGGACCTCCTCCACTAGTCGGTTGGTGAAGCCAGTGGTGGAGTGCGCATCGTCCATAGATAAATGCCCATCCAAATACCTCCGTACCCCTTCCCACTCACTTCCATACCAATCGCCCGTAAGCATGGCAATCTCTGTTCTTCGTTGGAAGTCTAGGGTTTCGTCCGATGACGAAAAGAGCTCGTTAGCCTCCCAGTCCACGAGCCAGTATGCGATCTTACGGAACGCCACCTTGATATACTCAGGAGTAACGAATTTTGTGGCAGCCGAGGTCCTTTCGCCATAAACAACGAGCGACTTGGCCAAGAGCATGATTCCTTTCTGCGCCCGTAGCGTGGGGCGGGTGGTTAAAGGGGCCAATGAACAGAGCCGGTGCGAACGTGTGAACACCAAGAGAGAACAGATGTACTCCTGGATTTCTGGGCTGGCATAGACGGACTCAACGTCTTTCCGGGCCCCGAGGAGTTCTTTCCGGGAAATGGCCGGAGGTACGGGTTCGTTGTGCTGGGTAAAGCTCTGGCAGAACCAGAAGCGGTCTTTCACCGGCTGGCTCAACTTGGGGAACGAACCGTGGGTTTCCAAAATAGGTATGATAAGCGAAAATTCCGGTGCCTTGATGATATAAGGGCCAAGCTTGAGCGGTGTTCCAGGGGCTGTGTACCGGGACGCTAGAGTGTTGTACCTCTCCAACTGGTCAAATATTGTAGTAATACCGATGCGAGTGCTTAAGGGCATTTCGATATTTTCAAGGTTTCTCCAGATCACCACCTCATGCAATACAGGCTGCAGACCATCCTGGCGAAGCACCATCCGGTCCACCAACTGCTCAAAGGTATGTTCATGTAGTAGATCCACCTCCACAATATCGTGGATTCCCAAGCACTTGGAGAGGACATTCAGAAGGCTTTCCATGCACGATACATAGTCTTGGGTCTGGAGCACAATATGTTTCTGGGCTATTAGAGCTAGGGCCGTGGCAGTCTTGAGGTTGTCCATGGAGTCCAGTGACATCGCACAAATCAGTACCTCACTCTTATACCTACCAACACAGGCCAAAAAAAAAAGAAATATATATATATATATGTATACATAGAGAGAGATAGAGATAGAGACAAGGAGAGAGAGAAAGAGAAAGAGAAGAGAGTCCAGAAATATAAGAGCACCAAAATGATAACCTACTTTGGTTGACTCACTCTTTTATATAGTACTTAGATACAGTACCTTAGTAGAATGATCAGTCAGTAGTACAACAAATAACAAACCAATTGAGGTTTTAATTATCTACATAGTCAAGTAGAAATTTAGTAGCAGCTTCTTCAACTTATAGATCAAAATATTTTTATTTCTTAGTGTAAGCAAATCTGCTACCATATTATAGTCAACGAGTAGTCTGTAGTACAGGTGCACTAGGCTGTAGACTGTAGTCTGTAGTCTGTAATGTGTAGTCTGTAATGTGTAGTACAGGGTATAGTTGAACAGTAGTATATGATGGCACACCTCTGGATATGTTTTGATGGAGCAGTTAATTCTTAGTCATATTAAATAATGTCCTTAGTAGTATTAGTTTTGGGCAGCATTAATTTATGGCACTAGTTATTGCAGTGTGGTGTATTATCTATATCACTAGACGCATGCTCAATATATAGTATTTCGCAATATGCGACTCAAACAGTATAAGCAGAACCGCGATCTACAATAGTATACTAAGGGGTAGGGATTTTTCTAATTCATTTCTGGATCAATACGATGGCTTAAAATGACCATTCATTCATAATCGTCACAATTCATTGTACCAGTGTCAATCCACACCTATTGATATTGTGCTGAGCTTTGCTCGCACGTCCTTACCTCGAGAAGTATTAACCCTTTAGTGATTCAAGTTTACGTAATATAGTCTTAAACGAGCTTCAGTTTTATAAATGAAGTGGTAATATAATACACTACTACAACTACTCTAGTACTACTCTAGTACTACTCTAGTACTACTCTTCTCTGAGCTTCCACTACTATTATTCGAATATGCCACTATTAAAAATACTACTACTACTACCTTGATTCACCTGGACTTTTTCTTGTCCCATTAAAAGTATATGAATTTCTATTGAATACAGTTGTACTTAGTTTTTTTTTTTCATTTGATTATACATTAGAAATATCCATCATATTTCTTTTTTTATATACGAATTTCTTCCTTATTTATGTCCTTAGCTATTGTTATTGCTATACGAATAGTATTAGATAATACTAATGCTCAAGCTACTGTTAGATCCACTATAGGTAGGCACTACCTATAGGGACATTATGAAACCTACGATGTCTGATCTCAACATTTGCCACGGCAAACGCCGTATCAAGGTGTTCGGCCGTCTCGGCATTTTGGGCATCGGTGGTCTTCTTTCGAATATTCTAGAACAAGCCGTACCATTGTTCTAGTGGAGAGTTTTCCGGTAATACGTTTCTCTCAAAGTTATATAAGCCACCTCGGTTCCTCTCTTTGAGGAACCATCAACGAATACAAGTTTAGGCAATATACGTTATAAAGAACATAACAGCTACTGAGTAGTATCTATTGATTTACAATATATATGATTTGAGCTATATCTGCAAATGAAACTAACACGTATAGTTCTGGAAAGGTCTTTTATCGTATAATGAAATTAATCTAGTATCAAGGTCCTAAGAGACGTCTTATTCAGCTATATTGAGATTGCCAAAGAAATTGGATATCCCACTAATTGTCAATGTAGGCCTAGCACTAATTGGAGTACTTTATTATCTGGAATCTTTATAGTTCAGACTATTCTAAATATCGTATTAATTCTAGTCGATTAATAAGTCTGGTATCTCGAAGCTCTAGAGTATATTAGACTGTAGATATGTATTAGACTGTGATATTTATTAGACTCTAATATTTATTAGAATGTAATAGAGTCTTAAACTGTTGATCTGTTAAAATAAGTTAATTCAAAGTAAGGAACCATAATGGTCCTATAGTTCTATGGTTCTTTGGTTCTTTGGTTCTTTGGTTCTTTGGTTCTTTGGTTCTTGGACGTATGGGTGCGCACCCAATACACCATCTCCAACCAACACTGGTGGCACCGATGGAAGGTACTACTAATTACACAGTTCGCACATCTCTCAGGCGTGCTCAGTTCCTCATCCTAATCGCGCGCTACTACTCACTCCTCTCACTACTCTTTCGCGCAAGTCTTCGCACAGCATCTACCACTTTCTTCGCACCACATTTGCACTAGTCTCGCACTCACTATTAGCACTGCCTACTATTAGTACTGACTACTGACTACTGACTATTAGTACTGACTACTGACTACTGACTATTAGTACTGACTACTGACTATTAGTACTGACTGACTACTGACTTCAAGCACTTCTACTGCCTGTCTACGTGATGGCTCCTCCGATATATGTCAAGGGAGGCGTGTGGACTAACGTTGAGGACCAGATCCTCAAGGCAGCAGTGTCCAAGTATGGACTCACACAATGGGCGCGTGTGGCATCGCTTCTACCCAAGAAAACTGCCAAGCAGGCCAAGGCCCGGTGGAATGAGTACCTCAACCCCTCAATCCGCAATAATGAGTGGGAGAAACACGATGACGCCAAGTTGCTTGACCTCGCCAAGCTCTTGCCCAACCAATGGCGGAGTGTGGCTCAGATCATGGGCAGAACTGCCACCCAGTGTGTGGAGCGGTACCAAAAGCTCTTGGACGCAGCAGTCAATAATGGAGCCAGCGATGATGATGAGCACGCCGAAAACGTGGACCTTACGGGCCCGGGCATCGAGGCGCTCCCGGCCTTAGGAAACGCCTTTGAGAGTCTTCCATCACGGCCGGATGCTGAGGATATGGATGAGGACGAGAGGGAGATGCTTTCGGAGGCCAAGGCCCGCCTTGCTAATACCCAGGGCAAGAAGGCCAAGAGGAAGGACCGGGAACGGCTTCTAGACGAGAGCAGACGCATTGCGTTGCTCCAGAAACGCCGTGAGTTGAAGGCTGCAGGTATAAACGTCAGCTTGACCCTGAAAAATAAGGCCAGACGAAAGGAGTTTGACTATAACGCTGATATTCCCCATGAACGTGTTCCTCTTCCGGGCAAGTACGATGTTCTGGCTGAAGAGGTGCTGAACGTGGAGCTGCATCTGGCTTTCCAGAAACAGGTGAGTGTGAAGGGACTCGGAGAGGGGGTTCCCAAAAAGGAAAAGGAAAGGGTGCTGAGGACTAGTATCAAGTCTGCTGCTGGTCTAGTGACTGGTCTCGATGAGCACCAGAACAAGCGAAGGAAACTCCACTTGCCCTTGCCTGGAGCTGCGGATGAGGCTCTGGAGATCGACTCTCATATTCTACAAGTTTCACGAGAATTATCTCAAAAGGAACCAGTTCCTGTTACAGGAGATGTTCAACTACAGCCCAAGAAGCCAGTGTCCAGGAAAAAAGCGGTGACCCAGCTCAAGAAGTTGCTACTGCAGATGCCTGAACCAACCCAGCAGAAACTGGTTCCATTACAGACAGAACTTACAGTTCAAAGTGAGCCTATTGCCAATAACAATTCTAATACAAACGCCCTAGAGTTGCTACGGCAGGTGGACGAGCAAGCTACGCAGTCCCAGGTGATGCAGCAAGGTCTTCCTATCCCATCCCTAGATACATTTGATGTGGAGGAGCAGGACCCTATTGCACTGCAGATTCTCCACGAGGCCAGGCTTCTTATTAAGTCTGATTACGACCAGCAAGTGAGTTCGCTTCCTTCGCGGGTGCAGCCTTTGGACAGTAAAGTCTGGGAAAAGGCAGAGGCAATGGTGGAGGAAGAGATTGAAAAAAAGCATTCTTTCCAAGAAAAAAGGAAGTCTCTTCATGAAAAGGTGCAAGAACTAGTGGACCTGCAAAAGCTTCCGGAACTGCCCCAAACTATCGGTACCATCTATCAAATACTCAATGACTTGAATGCCAGTGCCCATGATCTGGATACACAAATCAGCCGGCTGCTAGCATTGATGGATAATGCCCAGACATTCGCCGAAGTGTGCCAGAAAATTCAGCGAAATTCGGAACAGCTTCACAATTATACTTCCGAGCTCAACGTCACCAAGTCTATTGCACGAGATGAAGAAATTACTATTCAAACCCGTCTGGCCATGCTCTCGGATCTAGTGGACAGTGTGAGAGCAGCAGAGAACAGAGTAAAGACTGGGGTTTATTCCAAGTAACCTGAAGTATGAGATTCATTGCTGAAGTCAAATCGTATTCATTATCCAATGGTTTTCCAATGTCCAGATAATGCTCAGTGCCAGTGGCACTATTTTCCGGTCTACTTCATGGTTTAATTGACTTAGATTGCTTATACACTGTGGTTCTACTGCTCACTATTATATACAATGTTGGATAATCACTTCCAAGTGATACACTTATCCACCTGTTGACCGGACACTACTTAGTGTTGACTGGTGAGTGATTCATTTTACACTTATTGACATTTACTAGTCTGTGATATCCTTGGTGATTTCTTAGTGATACTCATGATCACAGTTATCCACTCAGTGATCCACCTGGTCCATTAATACTGTTGATATCTACTCTGAAATCCACAGTCAATTTCCATTAGAAACCATGTCATACACTACTTAATGGTCTTCCTTCTGTCATCTACTAACTACTAATCCATTAAATAATGACCCTGACTCCATATCAAACATATTCAGATCCAATATTCCCCATACTGTTCTGCCACGCTATACACTGTTGCTTAGTGAAGTAGCCAATGATGGAACAATTTTGGGGGTATCCGTATAAGAAGAGTGTCAGTTGTTGTAGTCGAGTGTTGCAGCCGATTAGCCATATTCAAGTACTATAATTCTGTCTGTGGTGACCATCTCCATAAACTATTTCAGATACAGAAAATAAGTGTATGTACTGTACTATTTTCCAGTGTACCATAAACCTTAATGCTACATTCCAAATATTCATCAATATAGTAAACTAGAGTATCTCATAGTTCCACCCACTACTATCACTCACCATTTACACCAGAATACATTAACTAAACTGTTAGATCCACAATAGGTAGAACACTACCTATTGAGGTATTATGAAGCCTACGATGTCCGATTCTGTCATTGTCTATTACAAATGCCGTGATAAGGCATTTGACCATTATGACAACTCGTGAGCCAAAGGCCTCTTTCGAACATTCCAGAATAATGCTCCCCATTGTTCTGGTGGAGAGTTTTTCGGTCACACGTTTCTCTCAAAGTTATATAAGCCACTCCGGTTCCTCAAGAGAGGAACCATCAACGATTACAAGTTTTAGGCAATTTACGTTATAAAGAAAATAACATAAACTACTCTATTACTCTATTACTCTACTACAGTGAGTAAATGTATGGATCTAAGCCATGTCCACGATTATTTCATTCATGACAAATCAGTCATATAATTTAGTCACTTCTATAGTTTCCGCAGACTGTTCAAAAGGTCTGGTAAGTATCAGAAGTCTGTCAGTCACTACTATAGTCTTCTAGTCACTACTATAGTCTTCTAGTCACTACCCCAGTCACATAGTCACCTAGTCATTACCAAAGTCACTACCATATCAATTAGCATTCAGTCATTCAGTCTTTGATTTACTACAGTCGTCCTCCAAGGAGTTACCATAGTCTCTAGCCTTTTAGATTTGTAGTCTTCTAGTCATCCGGTGATTGATCTAGTTTTCAAGTCCTCACTATATTCTTCCAGTCATTACCAGTCTAATATTGTAGTCTAGTCTCTAGTCTCTATTCATCACTATTTTTTTCTGGTCATTACCACAGTCACCTTCTAGTCACTCTAGTCACTCTGGTCACTCTGGTCACTCTGGTCACTCTGGTCACTCTGGTCACTCTGGTCACTCTGGTCATTGATATAGCCTTCTAGTCACTATAGCCTTCTAGTCACTACCATAGAGATCTAGTGACTACTATGGTCTTCTAGTCACTCTATTCCTCTTCTAGTAGTTACCTAGAGAGGTAGTGATTATCTAGAGAGGTGGTCACTATAGTCTTGTAGTCACTCTATAGACATCCAGTCACTCTATAGACATCCAGTCACTCTATAGACATCCAGTCACTCTATAGACATCCAGTCATTCTATAGAGAGTAAGTGATCTAGTACCATTCGATCAATCGTAAACGGTATATAGTCTGCCCAGATCCCTCCACTATAATCTAATCACTATACTCTTATCCTGATCACTAGTACTCTGCTACTCTGATCACTAATCTCAACTGATACGCCACTCTGTTCTTCCGCACTATGGACCACACACATTATAACCAATACGTTCTGAGCACAACGTCTATACTCTTTCCGCACCACCATTCCCCACCCTACCCTCACTCTATTACCCTCACTATTACCCTCAATCTACTACTATATTACTACACTACACTACTCAACACCACTACACTACACTACTCAACACCACTACACTACACTACTCAACACCACTACACTACACTACTCAACACCACTACACTACACTACTCAACACCACTACACTACACTACTCAACACCACTACACTACACTACTCAACACCACTACACTACACTACTCAACACCACTACACTACACTACTCAACACCACTACACTACACTACTCAACACCACTACACTACACTACTCAACACCACTACACTACACTACTCAACACCACTACACTACACTACTCAACACCACTACACTACACTACTCAACACCACTACACTACACTACTCAACACCACTACACTACACTACTCAACACCACTACACTACACTACTCAACACCACTACACTACACTACTCAACACCACTACACTACACTACTCAACACCACTACACTACACTACTCAACACCACTACACTACACTACTCAACACCACTACACTACACTACTCAACACCACTACACTACACTACTCAACACCACTACACTACACTACTCAACACCACTACACTACACTACTCAACACCACTACACTACACTACTCAACACCACTACACTACACTACTCAACACCACTACACTACACTACTCAACACCACTACACTACACTACTCAACACCACTACACTACACTACACCATATAAACAACTACCTATACTGTATAAAATTTTCTAGTGTTTTCCTTAATACTCGTAATAGGTTACTCTTGGTCATGTCTAATGAATAAAAATAATGAAAAAAATAAATAAATAAATAAATAAATAAATAATTCATTGAAAAATAATTAATCAAATACAATAATAAATAGATGTTTTAGATCAGATAATCTCAGTATGTGGGTGTATAGGTTCTGAGTGTCTGAAGGTATTCGGTGTCGCGCTCTACTACCCACTCACTCTCACTATCCATTATAATTATATACCCACTGGTTTCTACTGACTCACTATACCCTAAATATAAACTCACTTCCGACTAGTGACTTAATAATTCCTTATTCATTGACTCACTGCATTGACTTTCTGACTAGTCACTATACAACATTTGCTACATTGACTCACTTGCTACATTGACTCACCTGATACATTGACCTGATTGACACTGCCATGTTCAGTAATCTCCTACAGGTTCCGTTTTTGGTGGTGGACCATGTGGATGTTGAAACGGCGTTGTCGGAGGCCATACGAAAAGATTTCTTCCAGCCCGTATCAGCCTTCTCCAAGGATCTACTGTTGGTGCAAAGTATTCATACCAATACAGTGCAGGGGGCCAAGAACCCGTCCATGGATCTTGCCCAATACGAACAAACGCTTGCCCAATACTACCATATGATCCGGGACATCGAGCGCAAGTTCCCTGATAATGTGGTGACCTATGACTGGTACCAGACTTTAGGGTACCTGCCGCGACTGCAGCCCACCTCCAAATGGAGCGGGGTCAAGGCCAACTTGGTCTACCAGCTTGGCTCTTTATACTGCCATAAGGCTCATCAGGAAAGTCGCCATACTGATGATGGAACTCGTAATGCTTGCAATTACTTTAAGCTCTCTGCAGGCTGCTACGAGTACTTGGCTCGTAACCCGGGTTTAGACTTTGAAAAAGCTGCAATTGTCACGCTCCAATGGGTGATGTTGGCACAAGCACAAGAGATCTTCTGGCAGAAGGCCATAGGAGGGAAAAATGTCAAGAACTCGTTGGTGGCTCGGCTTTCTATGAAGGTATCGCTCACTTATGCTAAGGCATTGGAGTATGGCACTTCATCCAATTGCATTATTTTGGAATGGATCAATTATATGAAGGTCAAACACTTGCACTTCAAGGCTGCTGCCCTTTATCGGACTTCTGTGCAGTGCTTGGATAACTTTGAATATGGCCAGCAGGTGGCTTACTTAATGCAGGCTCTGAAGGTGTGCACCGAGGCTCTGAAGTATAAACTGTACGTGGAAGAGAGCGTGCTACAAGACTTGGCGGGGCTTACAACCACGGTTCAAGAGTGTCTACGGTCTGCAGAAAAGGACAACGATCTTGTTTACCTCAAGCCTGTCCCGGAGTTTGGCGATTTACCTGAAATCCAAGCCATTTCCATGGTGGAGCCCCAGGTTCCACAAACCTTTTCGGAGGGTGATGGTCTTGTATTCAATTCGCTCCTTCCATTCTCCATCATTCAGGTCGGACAAGCCTTTAAGGAACGCCAGGATGAGTACATTGTGCAGAACATCAAAGAACCATTGGCTGCGTTGTCCCGGATGTTTGCCAAGTTTTTGGCTTCTCAGAACCTTCCTTCATCTCTTGATACCCTCCAGCGAACAGAGTCTCTTCCAGATACCATCGTGGACCAGTCCCGGGAAATTCTATCCATTGGAGGGACCCAGCTCATTGAACGGTCGATGGATGATATCTCTGTTTTGGCCAGCAACTGTGCAGAGCTAGTGGCCAAATGTGAAGAGCGCATTGAAATGGAAAAGAATGAGGACGATTTGATGCGTCGCCGGGAAGGCTCCGCTAGATGGTGTAGAGTGCCATCAGAAGAAGCAAGTGCAGACTATACTTCGCGTTTGAACAAGATGCGGGAGTACCTCGACCTTGGTAAAAGCAGTGATAAGTTGATTGTCCAGAGCTACCAGAGCATTAAGGCCGAACTCGAGGTGTTTTGCGGCGGAAAAGAGGCGTTGTTGAAGAGTATTCCAAAGTCAGACTACCTCAAGTTGAACGACGGCTTGGCTGGATGTGTATCGTATCTACGCAACCTTCTTTTGAAGGGCCGGGATATGGAGCAGAGGAGAGAGCGGTTCTTGTTGAGTCTAGAACACAAGTTCCGGGACCAGAACATTCTCTCCAGTGTTATCAGTGCGGCCCGTACAGATCTCAAGGCCTATCAAGATGAACAAGGCCAAATTGAGCCACGCAAGTTCGAGCCTATTTACGAAAAACACATCAAGGTATTTGCCAGTGACTTGGACTACGTTCAGCAACAGAAGAAGCAGCAAATGGCGTTTGAGGCCGAGATCTCCGATGCAAATGGCCGGTTTGTCTCTGCTAAAGAAAGTACTAGTGGACCAGCCAACGATGCCCGCTTTCTGGCCCTACAAAAATTCCACAATGTGTACGTGGAGTACCTTGAGCTTGTGGCCAACCTTAACCGCGCGTCTACATTTTACTCGGATTTTTTGAAGAAGGGTTCTTTGGTGTTGGAGGAAATCGATGAGTATCTCTACAACCGACGCCAAGAAGCACGTGATCTTGGAATTTTGATCCGGAACCAAGAAAACCTAAAGGGTGTGGAGAATTCCATGCGTACAGGATCTCATTTGGCAGCTCCAACGGGACATCGGGCATTTACTTGGGATAGAACGAAAGATGTCCGATTTGGCTAGTGGTGTTCTGTACAGGATATTTGTACTTATGTGCAGGATGGGAAATGTTTTCTGCAGTGCGGCATCAAGAAGGTTTGGGTATTTTGCGGGAGGCCCATGCTCCTACGCTACGTGCGGTATCTCAAGAACTACATGATGACCAAGCCCAAAAAGAACGTCATTGCCATCGTGGGCACCACCGGTGTCGGCAAATCACAAGTATGTCATTTTTTCGGTTTCCCTTTCCGGCACAACTAACAGCCAGTTCAGCATAGAGCTAGCCAAGTCGCTCAATGGAGAAGTGGTCAACGCAGACTCCATGCAGGTGTACCAGAAAGTGCCCATCATCACCAACAAACACCCCATTGAGGAGCGGTACGGTGTGGCCCACCATGTCATGGACCATATACCCTGGAGCCAGGACTACTTCATCCACAAGTATACGCAGGAAGCCCAGGCTGCCATCGATGACATCCATTCCCGCAACAAAACCCCCATTATAATAGGAGGCACCCATTACTACTTGCAGAGCTTATTGTTCCATAATAAGACGGTGGGAGAAAAGGAACTGGACTTGGGTGTCACTTCACTAACCGAAGATCAGAAGCAATTGCTCGATGGGCCTGTGGAGGCCATTTTCTCCAAGCTAGCGAGTGTTGATCCTGTAATCAGCGAAAAATTCCACCCCCAGGATAAACGCAAGCTCCGCAGATGTCTAGAGATCTATTTCACCACTGGTCAGAAGCCTAGCGATATGTACCGGGACCAGAAATTGGACGAGATGGAGGATTCCTCGCTCAAGTACAACACGCTTCTTTTCTGGGTCTATTGCGACCCCCAAATTCTTGCAGACCGTCTAGATAAGCGAGTGGATACTATGATGGAGAATGGGGCCTTGGAGGAGATTAAGGAATTGAACGAGTTCTACTCCGCTCACGTGCCCGCGTTGGACCCCACCAAAGGGTTATGGCAGGTGATTGGCTTCAAGGAGTTCTTGCCGTGGTTACAGAATGGCCAATCAGATAGCAGGCTATTTGAAGACGGCGTGGAGCGCATGAAGATCCGCACTAGACAATATGCCAAGTACCAGGTCAAGTGGATCAAGAAGCTTTTGGGTGTGGAGTTAATCAAAGAAGCTCGTTTCAATTTTAAGTACGGGGGAAAACTCTATATTCTCGATGCTAGCGACTTGACCCAATGGAGCAGTACAGTCAACGACCGAGGTCTTTCAATCGCAAGCAAATTTTTGAAAGACGGGCCTCTGGCAGTCACAGAAAATCAAGCCCCAGATTATTTGCAGAGTATGATACCTACAGCAGAATTCTTTGACACGTTCAAGAGCAACAAGAAAATCGAATCTGCTAAGTCGTGGAAACACTACGAGTGTCCTGTGTGCAAGGACTCCAAGGGACAGCCGCTTTTGGCTGTGGGTGAAGCCAGCTGGAAGATACACGAAAGTAGCAGAAGGCATAAACGGCAGGTTTCTTCGGGCGAGAGGAAACGAAAGCATGAGGAGCTCATAAAGAAGTATAAGGCAAAGGAAGAACCGAAGGATAAAGAAGAAGATAGAATGTGAATGACGAATAAAGAAGTCTTCAAAGTGAAGAGACAATGACTGGAACGAGCTTCTTCAAGTTTTTAACTTGGTGGATATCATGAAACAATGAGCAATTAAGTATCAGGGGGAAGTGAGTAGTATCTTTATTCCACTACCCACTCATATATTTTGATTCATTGACTCCACTTCATTACGTATTTAATTACCCTATTCACACCATTTAGAAAAATATACATTAGAGTAGCAGTACAAAGTAGTGTGGATTATAGATTAGGTTATATCTAAGGTTCTGGAAAGCTTCACCTGAGACACCAAATTTAGATTTGGAATGACCAAGACACTTTTTTGTTTATGAGCTATTATACTTATCTTTAACAATCATCATTCTTGTCCTTTTCCAGCTTTTAATGGGTTGCTCATGCTTCATTAAATAACACCTTGTATCAAAGCATAATTCTGGATTTTCAAGCTTCGTTCCTCATGGCCCAATGGTCAAGGCGTCTGGCTACGAAAGTAACCACTTCTGTTGGAACCAGAAGATTCCAGGTTCGACTCCTGGTGGGGAAGCTTATTTTTTTCACACCTGGAATCTAATGCTCGCGTATCGGTGAATCTGAATTATCCCCTCAACACCATCTCTCACAACTCCAACCCCATACACTACAGTGCACTCCCAGCATAGCTCCAGCACATGAAACTTTTCAGCTTGCTTATTCTCAATAAGGCGGGAGGACTTATATACCACCAGGAAATCAATGCCGGTCTTACCAAGCTTGCCGTCAATGACTACCTCGTCCTAGCGGGCACCCTCCACGGAGTCCACGCCATAGCGACCAAACTCAGGCCCGCCGCAGCCCGTGACGGTGCAGATTCCT
The DNA here is from genome assembly GCA_002370635.1 of Metschnikowia cerradonensis. Taxonomy (NCBI): domain Eukaryota; kingdom Fungi; phylum Ascomycota; class Pichiomycetes; order Serinales; family Metschnikowiaceae; genus Metschnikowia; species Metschnikowia cerradonensis. The sequence continues at coordinate 101,548 of NKZD01002005.1, read as the reverse complement.
CAATCAACCAGCAAATTCTTTCTTCATCACGTGCAAAACTCCCAAACACTAATCTCCTGGGACTTCAGCACGTGGACACCGACCAGTTCAGCTTATATGTGTTCCAAACCCTCACCGGACTCAAGTTTATCATCATCACTAGCCCAACACACAAGGCTGCATATAACCCCATGCAATTGGGGTCGGGAATCGGCGAACTAAACCGTCAGAACAGTGCCGTGGGTAATGTATACAAGGAGTGCTACATGTACTACTGTGACTACGTGATGAAGAACCCGTTCTACTCACTTGACATGCCCATCAAGTGTGCTATGTTTGATGAGAAAATCAAGGCCCTAGCTCTGCTTGAAGTTGCGGCTTGAAGTAGCAGTTTGAACGTGACTCTAAACATATCTATCCATCCTACTGACCTATTAAGAGAATAACTCCAGTGATCCAATGATTACTGATGTATCCACTGATTTATTCAAGTACCAAGGGATTTATTCATGAGTGAATTTCGATATCAATGGAGTTGACTTGGGGATATCTATTGGATACTACTTGCTGGTCTATACTAACATACTGTTTATGGACGCTTATATGTCTGTCTGGATGTGATACCAATCCGCTATGATACAAAATAATACGTGGCATATTGTCCTTTTGTCATTACTAAGCATTTCAGGAAAAGCTGCTCAAGTACAGTGGATTCGAAACGTTGCCACGACACCTGGATTGTCGCTATACTGAATATTTCCAAAACTGTTCCTGAATTGTGTTGAACTGTTCCTGAATTTTACTGAACTGTTCCTGAATTGTACTGAATTGTACTTCATTGTTGGACAGATAGAAGGCACCACGTGATGTTAATTAATTATCACTAGGCTTTCCCCTCCATATGCTGCTCCACAGAATACACATTATTTCTGTATCATGAATTCCTCCTGCATCCTTGTTATTATACACTCTATGGAGATAGACACACCGATCCCGGACTTTGAACTATGCACTACAAGCAACACTAAGGCATAGTACAATAGTATACTGTGTACCGTGTTGAAAGCCTACTCGAGTAAGCAATCTCCAAAAGATTGTGTTTGATACATTGGATTCAGGATCTAGAGATATATATTTCATACCGGCCAGAATATGGGTTTCTAAACTCAATTGTTCTTCTATGGTACATCTATATATTCGGGGCGATTTCCCAAAACACAGAGTCAATGGGAACTCAGAAGAACGGTCCTCCAAGGTTAGTGAAACACTAAGACTCTAAGAAATTTTTAGTGGCCAACGTTTATCACGGTCATGTGCTAGAATGTGGACCCATTATATGGATTTATTGATGAGACCAGTAAATTTTTCAAACTTCTGACTGTCACATATACCAAGACAAATCTAGAGAGGTCAATTAAAGCAAGATACAATGATAAGGTTCGTTTATAAGAATCTGATGGTTCATAGATCGTGCTCGAGAACAAGGCTCACAGTGGTTCCATATACCGAGCATATAATATTGGGCAATTGAGTATCAATCAAGATCATCAACATATTGAGTACCCATTAAAGTCTATACCTATGCATATACGCTAGGTTCATTTTGACACTACCGTTGTCCGTACCATATCTTACTGTACACTACTACTTACCATAGTGAAGTGGAAGCACACCACTTAGCGTAGTGTAGTGTAAGTACCATAGTCTGGTTAAGTACCATAGTGAGTGTAAGTACTCTAGTGCATTGTTGGTGGAGAAGCCTATGGATTCGTCAGGTATCAGAGCAAGCTGGTTCTGAGTTGATCGGCGATCAAACACGGACACTATATATTTACACCGTCCACAAGTACTCTATGTATCTTGATATCATCTATAGCACTCTATCTGTTTATAGTACTCTATGTATTTCTATACTACTGGATATTGCTGAAAAGTAGAATATTTCCCAGGTTCTAATGTCGAGTATCCTATATAGTATTGTTGTGGTTTTGGGCGTACTCACTATTGTCTGTAGTCTAAGTCCTTACCTTATCTCTCTGCATTATGACGCGCTAGTATAGTTCGCATATATGGACCACCAAAGACTTCCCACACCCTCCATATTATCTCCATAGGTTCTACAGACTCCCATACTCCCATACTCCCAGAATAAAATACAATAATACAATGTTAAACATACTTTAATGAAATGTTGACTGTTTTTTTTTTTTCTTTTTGCTACATAAAAATTTAGTTGACCTTTGGTGATCCTCTTCGTATTCATCTCTACTATAGACCACAGTGCGACTTTTGGAATGTGAGTGACTATTTAATTCCAGAATAATCTAACAACGTGTATTACCATGGCGATCTGTGACTATTACGATCTATCACTATCTAGTATTAGAGAAGAGTTGAAAGAGTTCTGGAAATTTATGGACATTTCTCGACAACATCGGATGAGACAGCATAATTGACTTCTATAATTTGGACGGATAGAAGACAATAGCAGTTAAAAGAGTTTAGGTTCTGAGTAGAAAAAGGTCGAAAAGACTTGATAGAGTATAAGTTAGAGTCACGTTTTTTTTATGACAACCAAAGACCCACCTAACCATATTTTTTTGTGGACCATGTACCGAGAGAACGGATCAGAAGTAATCAGTAGACCTCTTAATCCAGTTGTTAGATCCACCATAGGTAGTACCCTACCTATTGAGGTATTTTGAGCGTAAACTGTTTAATCCTAACAAAAGCCACTTCAAGATGCTGCGGCCCAACATCGTACGATGTTGGGACGGATGTTGGGACGGCATTCATCGCTATTGTTCTCGGGCTAAGCCTCGCACGCCCTCTCCTTTAAAAGTATTTAAGTACCTCAGATTCCTTCCTCGGAGGAGTTATCGGCGAATGAACATAGTAACCAGAGTACCTGACGTAACCGAAGTATAACACCAGTAGTATAGTTAAAAATAAAGTGGTGATCATGGACCAATGACCAACCATCTGGTATTCAACTACCAATTACCACCAATTACCACCAATTAATACTATTGACTACTGAGTACCAATCTAATATTAATATGTATTAGTATGGAATTTTGTAAGAAGGATTTACTTTTTAATGATGAATTATTGGTTATTACTTTTCTTCTTTGGTTCACATTTTTTTCGCACCCTAACGTATCTTTCCCAAATACTGTAGGCTGGTCACTACACCGACATTACGAGGAGCATTTAAAAATACTTAAACCCCGAGAAAAAGCGGAATACTTAGTTTAAATCCAGTGAATCATGACTTAGTACCCCAAACATTCAGAAACGTTTTTAATACCTATGTTTAAGAACCTGATGGTACGTTTATAGAAATATTCCTGCGTATTCACACTCCTAGTCACTTTTCAGAATGCACAGTACAAATATTAGGCAGCACATCAGCTTTCATAGATCGTGTAGAATATGATTGATTTCTTTTTTTTTTTTTTTCTTTTTTTTCTTTTTTTTTGAATAGTCTAATTCTACTGTCTGTTGTGGTGAATGGTATTATGGTAGTATTAGGCCATATGCTAGTATTAGAGATGTGATGCGCGCGAAGTCATCGGGTCAACATTGGTTTTCAGCATGAGTGAACAAGTGCAGAAAGAGGAGAAACCGCCGTTGGAGTCCAGAATAGGCAAGGATGCGCCCTTCACGTTCGGCCAGCGGTACCTCACGGAAAACCAGGACGTGTTTGACCACAACGCCTGGGATCACGTGGAGTGGGGAGCAGAGCAGATTGAAGATGCCCAGAAGCTCATTGCCAAACAATACGAGCAGCCCGTGAAAGATTTTGACAAAAAGCTTTATAACTCCAACCCGGCTAAGTACTGGGATATTTTCTATAGGAACAACCAGGAGAACTTCTTCAAAGACCGTAAATGGCTCCAGATCGAGTTTCCTTCCTTGTATGAGGTCACCAGTCTGACCTACAACAAGCCAGTGTCCATCTTGGAGGTTGGCTGTGGTGCAGGAAACACCTTCTTCCCCATCTTGAAGCAGAACCAAAATCCCCAGCTCAAAATGTATGCGTGTGACTACCTGAAGGTGGCCGTGGACTTGGTCAAGCGCAATGAGATGTTTGAGCTGAACCATAAGGCCGGCACTGCATACTCGCTGGTGTGGGACCTTTCCAACGAAGACGGCCAGATTCCCGACGATATGGAGCCGCATTCCGTGGACATTGTGATTATGATCTTTGTCTTTTCGGCCTTGAGCCCTGATCAGTGGACCCATGCCGTGGCCAACCTTAAAAAAGTACTCAAACCGGGCGGCCACATCCTTTTCCGGGACTATGGGCGCTATGACTTGGCGCAGGTGCGCTTTAAAAAGGGCCGTTTATTGGACGACAACTTCTATATCCGTGGAGATGGTACCAGGGTATACTTCTTCACGGAGGAGGAACTCCGTACTATCTTCTGCGAAACTGGACCGTTCAAGGAAGACACTATTGCCACTGACCGCCGGTTGCTCGTCAACCGGAAAAAACAGTTGAAGATGTATAGAATATGGCTCCAGGCGGTGTTCAGCGTGCCTGCATAGAGGACGCTACCACATACACCACCATATCCAAGTAATGGAAATGGGCCCATATTTTTTCCACGGGAAGATCGTACATCTGAGATGCACGGATTCCATGGATCCACACTTCTGCTTGCTGTAAATTTATGTATGGTGCCAAACATTGCCGTAGACTAGTACTTCCTTTGCATGGTGCCTGCACCACTGTCGTCCGGTCCAAGTATATTTTCAAGGGAAATGTAACTGAAGATTTGGAATCTGGTTCAAGTCTTTCGGGGTACAATTTCTTGTGGATCGCCTGTATATCACAATAATCGTTGGAAACCACCGCTTTCCAGAGCACTCGTGTATCACCAGTACTAAGTCTCATGACAGCACGGGAATTTCCGCTTAATACGTAATTGGCTTGTTTCAAGCTATTCATATAAACGTGCTGAAGAGCAATTGTATCGTCAAAAGAGTTGCGGTTTTGTATGGCCGAAAACTGCCGTTTTGGCTCATCTAGAGGAAGAATCTGGGCCGGATACCCTTGTTCCATCGTAGGAGCATGGAGCAGAAGAGACCACGATGATTTTTCTGAATTGAACATATCGTGCAAAACACCAATGGGGAGGTTCCAATGGAGAGGTGTGTGGAGGTGTTGGAGCCACAATGGCTTGTGCTGTAGGTGCAGGTTAGCCACGGTATCGAAGAAGGCAGCGATTTGCAGGAAGTAAAGAGGGAAATAGGCATTGCGTCTAGCATGGAGCAAGTAAACATGGCCATGGAAGATGATCTTAATGGTCACGTGGCCGTGCCAGATTCTGGTGCTGATGTGGTCCATACTGTGGTGAGAGGTGAGCCGGGCCCAGAGCCAGAGATAGGGTGTGTGCAGGAATCTGCTTCTGAGTATGAGTATAGACTGGGTACAACCTGCAACACCACCAAGTCCCTTGAGTAGTACTGTTTTATTGGATGAAAAAGTTTTTAAAGAGATTATATTGGGTGAACTGGTTTTTTTGTATCATTTTTTTTTGTCTGGTTAGGAACGAAATAAACCACCAGATCACTTAGAGCTGTTAGAACAGAACTATTGCAGTGTATTGAAGAAGTGAATTTCAGTGTGGTGATGCTCAAACTGATGATGGTGGCATTATAGATGTTGATATTGATGTTACTGACCCCGTGAATGATCCTATCTCTATATATAGTATACAGAGGGATGTACTAGTAGTAGACAAATTTGTAGTATAATACCAAAGCTCAGCACTTGCTTGTAGAGACAAAGAGGGGCACGCCATACTATCCATCTACTTCCACGATGTCTTAGTCATATCAAAAATCATTCAGAAGGATAACTGACTCTACAGAGTACTTAAAGACTTCAGTACTTTATAGGTAGGCAGTACTTTATAAACTTTCGGCAGTTCAGAGCCTCCCAAAAGTATGTCAAATTTTTTACCTTTTCAGAGCCATCCAAAGGTGATTTCATGCTCCCATTTCAATGCTCCACGTAATTCAATGTTCCAGATAATAATTCTTTCGATTTAGGGATTAACTTCTCGACACTTTCATAACCTCCAGAGATTGCTTCAAGGAAACTAGAAATATTTCAAAGCCTTACAGTATCAAAGACTTCTTGATGGATTTCAATGACACTAGTAATGAGACTACTCAAGGTCCAAGGATCTAACAGTGTACAAGTGATGAACGATTGAAGCACCTAGAACCCAGATATTTTTTTATTTTTTTTTTCATTTTTTTTTGATTGAAACTATAACAGTCACAATGAATGAATCCATTCATTTTCTAGACACGAAATTGTATGAACAGACGTATTCCTGGAACAAGCTATACCTCTGCAAACTCCAGACATCGTCAGTGACATCGTCACCCAAAGCTATTCCGCTTTCTTTTAGGTTCTTCAGCAAATTGGTTCTTTAGCAATTTGGCTTTTCAGAAATTTACTCTTTTTGTCATGATATGACAGCAAGATTTTTCCCGATTGGGAAGAAAGCTTACCGTGTTAATGCAGCTTAGGGTATCAATGGAGCTTGTCATGCAACGGTTTCGCACCAAAAATTAAATCTAGTGCTGGCTAACGAGATCCGGGAGTGCATATAAGAGGGCAAGCAATTTTGTATACAGGAGTGAACATATCGAAGTCGATGAATCTGGGCTGCGACCAGCTCTCAAGTGTCTCATCAGCACGCACCCACGCTCCCAATCCAAGCACCCATTCCAAACACCCCATAATTCTTCCCCGACTTCAATTCCATCCCAATTACTCCTTTCTTTGAAAGAAGTAAATGTTCACTCAGCACTGCCTCTTTATGGGCCATTCCTGTCTGTGACATGCACTTCCAGCTTTGCTCATTCATCCAAGCCTTGCCATTGTTCTACTGTTTAGCATCCAAATATACACGACGCGCGCACGCCATTTTTACCCTTAGCAAGCCACCCATCTGGTCATGCAAACAAGATAAAACCATGTAAATCCCCAGGCTTCGTTTCTGAACATTCTCTTCTCAAACATCTCTGAAACACTGCCTCACCGCCTTCTCTACTCACCTCACCTCACCTCACCCCCACCCTCACCCTCACCCCCAACAACCTCAACACCTTACCCCACCTCAATTCAACCTCAACTACACCAGCCTTTTGAAACCCATCTGGCCATCTATAGCATCGATCTGAAATCTCGTCTCAAGAATTCATAACAAAAAAAATATCTCATCATGATTAGAAACCCCAAGACACGAGCAAAGAAGCCTGCTGCCCAAGATCTCTGCCCTCCTACCAGTCGGGTCTGCATAAATGCCCTAGACCTTGCTTCGGCAGTGACTTCCTATACTCCCCGAACTCTTAAAGTCCAGGACATCCCCCAGATTCCGGTGTATAATAGAGAGAAAAATAAGATTCGCCGGTTCTCCAGGATCGTTAGTGTTCCTGTGTATGGCACTGGGGCCTCTCAATCCGAGGAAGAGTTTTCGTCCTTGGACAAAAGGGTCATGAGCTGCCAACCTCTTCCAAAACAGAAGGATCACCCCACACTTCCAATGGAAATGTATCACGCAAGTCTGCAAACACTCCACCTGGACCCACTTCTTCATGCACGTCCTGCATTCAACCCCTCTCTAGGCCTTCCTCCTTCCGACAGGACATATTCGGCCAGGCCACTTACGAAGTTTGCATTGAGCCATTCAAAACACCAGAGCCTCCAGTCGAAACATGAGAGCTTTTCGGAATACTCCGATGCGTCGTCCATCACGTTCTCTGTCAACTCTACTAAACTGCCTGCAGGTAAGCGCAACTCCACCTTCGACCTGCCTTACCATAGAAGAAGCTTTTCAGCCAATTCTATAGGTACGGGGCCTTCTAACATCCTGCATATTGACTTATCCGAAGAGTTGGACAACAATTCCTTCTATGAGTACTACTTCAACAAGCTGTACTTTGAGGACACTGACAGTCTTTTCTCTGGCTCCAGTGCAAGCCCAAAAGTACCACCCAAAAGTACCCGTAGAGTGGTCAGCGAGATTCCAAGGTCCTCTTATACTAAGCATCCCACCAGAAAACCCCCATTAGAAGTGTGTCTCGATATCTGCGCGGACTATGAGAACTCCAGGTTCATGATTCCAAAGAGTCACCAGATCCGCACCCAGAACAGAATTCTGTTACCATTATTCAGTATCGAGAGTAAACACAAGAGTCTTCCATCAGTCCCCGAGCCCAAACTCGGGATCCGCCAAAGAATCTCTTCGGGGACTAAGCATAGGCTCAGCCGCATCTTCAGCAAGTAGTCAATAGCATCACAATAACTCAACGGGTAATATTTTCCACAACTCGGTAATGCATATCTAGTAATTAAGACCAAGAGCAGTAAACAAAATAGTCAGATGGTGGCTGGTTCGGTAAAGAAGAGGCAGTCGAGATGGTAGATATCCGTCAGGCTTGAATGTCCACTCTTAAGGCTTGGGTAATACACTACACTATGAAGGATGTCACTGTTTATACACCACCACCACCACTACAATTCGATGTTCTCTTTGATTACAACCATATTATGTTTTCAAGAACTTTTACAATTATATATGATGATGCATTATGACGAGACCAGCAATTCTCAGTAGCAGTCGGGGCTCATAACCTCTCAGAACTATCAGCCAAAGCTACAGTCAAAACTATAGACATAATTTTTTGGTCGGAGATAATTTGGGTGGAGATATCAGTAATGATTACCTCATTAGTATGATTATCTGTTTAGGTGTCACTGGGTTTCTCTTCAGCCAGAGACTCCACTGAGCTACTCACTTTCCATCTACTTTGAACAAGCTTCACTTAGAGAACTTCTACATTCAGCTCAAGAAACTCTACAGCCTTTCGAATAATTTCAATCATAGGGAGTCAATAGATACTCAAAAGATACCTTAAGGTAAGGTTCAAGTAAGGCACCCACGTGGGCCATTTCATTTGAATCAGAGATAATTTCCACTGAATGTTTTTGAATTTTTCTGACACATATTTAACCACTATAATACTTGATATACCAGGCTAGTATTACAAACCTATAAGTTTCATGGCCTAGACAGATTAGACAGATTAGACTAGACAGATTAGACATACTGGACAAATTGTAGACTGTAGACTGTAGACTGTAGACTGTAGACTGTAGACTGTAGACTGTAGACTGTAGACTAGACAAACTGTAGACTGTAGACTAGACAAACTGTAGACTGTAGACTGTAGACTAGACAAACTGTAGACTGTAGACTGTAGACTAGACAAACTGTAGACTAGACAAACTGTAGACTAGACAAACTGTAGACTAGACTATATGTAAGGCTATAATTTGGACAGATACCAATGAGTAGCGTCCCACATCAAAACCGGAACCACTGTGCTCTATGACTTGGCTCTCACATTTTATCACCTATCCCACTTACAAATGTTCTACTAGTGAATATAGTAATAGTGCCCTACTACTCTACTGTACTTCTGCTGGTCTCTCTGACCTAACTTATTGTACCTCGTCTGTCTACCCCAATATCGTAATCTAGTCACCATAATTAAAGCGACTTATTACTTGACTCCCTAGAAAATCCAGCTACCCACACATAAGTACTACAAGATGTTTTAAAGAGAATCTAACATATACTATCAAATAGTATCGTAGAATTAGTAAGTAGCAGTAAAGTACAACATGGTGCAGGGTAATATTGTTCTTGAGTAGTAAAGTAGTAAAGTATAGTCACAGTAGTGTGGATTGTAAGAGTTATATATACGAGTAAGACCATAGTATGGTGGTCTATAGTATATAGAAGTGAATTGGAGTACCACCCACTTAGTAGTTGAAATACCCACGTGTCCAAACTGCCACTTTGGAATCATTCCAATTATAATACTGCAGTCAGACCTATACTGCAAATACGACAAATAATGCCATATTTGCTTGTATCACTTTGGATTCACTTGAGCCTCTCAGTCAGATTTGCACTCAATTATTTCCGCCTATAACTAGTTAAAGCATTTGGTTAGGTCTGCTGACTCACTGGTCCCCATTCAATTTAACTATGATATCATCAGCCTTGTACTTGGTCAACAAGTCCAGAATACCATACTTTTCTGCCACCAGATCACTAATAAACCTTCCTCCAAGGTAATGTGGCTTGTGCTGAGGAAACAAGCGTGCGCACGGCTTGGGTGCTGTAAGACTCACTAGCATAGACAGTTGTATGTCTAGATCCACCGGGCCTTTTTCCACATCCCATCCGGATGGAACGTCTACCGAAACAATGGGAGCAATGTGGGAGGAATTTGCAGCCAAATACTGGAGAAGCTCGGCGAATGGTTCTCTTATCGGAAGCTTAAAGGAGAAGCCGAACACTGCATCCACCACCACACGCACCTTTTTGTCACTTTTATCGCTCAAAAGATCCTTGACTTCCTGTAGAGTATCAATACAGGAGACGCCCAAATCGTCGAGTTGTTTGGTGAGCCCCGTGAATAGCTCCTTGGCTGGTCGTTTGGGGTAGTAAACCACAGGCTCATGGTATTTCCAGAGCTTCAAATGACGTGCACATACCAAACCGTCGCCCCCATTATTCCCTGGACCCACGAGAACAAGCACTTTTCCCTTTGGGGGCGTGGTTTTATCTTGGGTTGGGGGGTACTGGCTATAGATTGCTTTGGCCACGGCAAGTCCGGCTAGCTCCATCAATTGGTCGATGGAGAAGCCGCTGGTGGACATGAGCTCTTGGTCGAGTTTGACTGCTGCTTCTGCAGATAAGGTTCTGAACATCTTTTATCTCGAAAAGAGTAGATATGGTTATAGTAGTGGTAGTAGTGGTAGTAGTAGTAGTAGTAGTGGTGGATTATGTGGGGTTTGAAGCATCATGTAGATCGCACTGACGCGGGCTCCTAACGTGCGTATAGCTGCGAAATAGTGCTCAGTACTCATACATGATAAAAATCCATACCGTGTCGTATTGCTACTATATTAATTTGAACTTATAGTACCACTAAAATACATTACCACTGTGATATAGTACCACCAAGTTATAGTACCACTGGGAAATAGTCTTAGTGTGTGGAAAGACGTAGTGGTACTGTTGGAACTGACCGACCTACCAGCACTAGTATTAGTACTATTTATATGGTCACTGTAACAAGACATTGAGTTCATAATAAATATCACTATAGTGTAGCACTGTCAAAATCTATATTCTCAGTAATGGCACAGAGTCATACCATAGATTCACACCATAGAGTCATACCACAGAGTACAGTGTATACATACACATAGTGTACATTACTTAATATGGAGTACACCAATAGTTCAATTGATAGCTTCCTATTTGTTGTGGATATAACTGCATGTAAACTATTATACCTGTGTGAGTCATAACGAGTGAGCATAATTAATAGGTACTAGATGCGCAAGAAGCTAGTAGTATGTATCACACTACAGCGTACAAGAATATTTCCTGAGTCATTAACTTTAGTCGTCAACTTTTTCAAAAAATCTCCATGGTAGCTCCGGATTTCAACAGAAATTAAGTGGAAATCCTAAGGGGTTGGAGACCAATTATAGGTGGTCAGGCATATAATGCCTTTCATGTTATGTTCTTTAATACATCTATGCCTAACTTCTTATATTCGTTGATGGTTCCTCAAGAGAGGAATCGGATTGGCTTATATACCTTTGAGAGAAACGTGTTACCGGAAAACTCTCTACCAGAACAATGGAAGTATTGCTTCTGGAATATTCGAAAGGAGCCATCGGAGCACTTCGTGCATAGATGGCCAAACGCCGTATCACCATTGTAACAATCGGACTGAGGCTTCATAATACCTTCATAGGCAGGGCCCTGCCTATGGTGGATCTAACATTTCACGCTTATTACTATTATTTGTCTTATTGAATATTTTTGCTATGAAAAACATTAGATCTTAAAAGAAAGGTTCGAATAAAATTAGACTCTTAAACTCAGGGGTTTTAATCAGGAGCTAAGGTTTCAGATGGTTACTTCTCTGGATATGGCAACTTTATTTTACTTGGTACTATATCTTAAGTAGTACTCCACACTCTAATCTCTGGACTCTATCCACTTTACTGTATACTGTATACTCTACTCTATACTCCAAAGTATATACTCTACTGCATAGTATACTCCATAAAATATATTTTGAACTCGATACACTATATGCTGAACTCCTTATACCTGAACTCCTTACACCCATACTCTATACTTTATGGTCTATCACTCTACTCCATACTATCACTGTACTCTATACTATCACTCTACTCTCTACATTCTACTCTGTTCCATAGTAGTATATCATATATAGAGTACAGTAGTAGACCTGCTTCAATTTCTTGATCTCCTTATAGATCACAAACCAGGTACCAAAGGAATCGATCTCCAATCCTTGAGATGGGCCGATTCAAGCTGATATAAATTTTGGCCCATTGTTTTTTGAATAATACTAGAAACTATATAATTCAAACCAGTGACTAGATCTAAATACTTATTGGTGAATACTAAATACTCCACACTACACGCTAGAGTAAATACTGGATCTACATATACATGCTGGAGTAGATAATAGACACTATAGAATAGGGTAGAGAATATAAAATGGAGCCTACTTTAAATATTACATACTAGACTGGATATAACTACTCGACTGAATGCTAAATACTAAACTGGATGTTAGATGCTACATGCTAGACCGGATACTACAGATTACAGAATATTAGCTTATAGAGATTCTCTGAGGACCATCGACATATGACTTTCTTTGGGTAGACATGAGGATTAACTAGTACACTTCACCACTCGGTGCCTATATGAATGGAGCAGGTAGTCTTGGTGAGATTTTCTCCGGAATTCAAATTGTTATGCTCCTATAAGAACATCTCGATTTCACCAGAATTTTTACCATCAAGTAATGTTTTCTGAAATCCACAATCAGATTACTTCTAATTTCAAATGCATATTTTCAGTCTACTGTTAGATCCACTTTAGGCAGGACACTACCCATAGCGGTATTATGAAGCCTATGCTTTCTGATACTAACAAGGGCCATTCCAAATGCCGACTCCTCGGCCATCATTGTACGAAGCACCATGATGGTCTGCGATGAGCTTAAAACAATCACCACTCCTATTATTCTGGTCAGGAGTTTTTTTTTTTTCCAAGCTACATTTTCTCTTCAAAAGTTATATAAACCGTTCAGATTCCTATTCTTGAGGATTCATCAACGAATACAAGCTTAGATGATTTACGTGCTAACAAAAATCTAAAATCTACCAATCTACCAGAACAAATCATATGTAACTTTCTTGAGGAAAGACATCTACATTTACTAATACACCGAAGCTCTAGAGGGTCCAGTTAGAGATCTATCCAGATGTCCCGAGAATTACTGGTAAATTCTACATTTTTTTCATGACCTTAAGTATTATAGTCTTTAATAATACATCTAAAAGTAAAAGTAGGTACTATCATACTTTTTGGAACATAGATATTTATTAGTATTATACTCCTTACTCCAAATTCTTGTTTATATGTATTATACTGATTATACTTAGTCTACTTAGTCTTATTACGCTTAGACTTCTGTCTACTGACATTTGCCTATGTCTATGTCTAATAAAGTCCTAAATATAGTTCCATATTTCTACTAATGTCTCATATATACACCTATCCCTGTATTTTCTATCTGGTCTTTTTCTGGTCAGTCTAGTCTATGTGTGTGCTTACTTAAATACATCTGTGTGCATAAATAATTCCAATTGAAGTCTATGTCTATGTCTATGTCTATGTCTATGTCTACTTATATAGGTATACCTACTTCTAAGATCTATATGAATGATGCTTACTCGTATATACATGTCTATACCTATAAATATCTACCTCTTTCAATATATAAAAAAAAAATCATAATTCTTTTAAAAATAATAAATACATAAAATTCTTCACTAAAATATATGGACAATCAGCTGGAATAAATAAATCCATGTTACTTGTCTGTCCCTGTCTCTGTCTCTCTATCCACTTAAGCATTCAAAGACCATAGCCTAAAACTTAAAGGTTCCCAACTACTCTAGTCTACTCTTAGTTTGTCACATTCAGTAGTGAAACACGGATCACGTGACCCGAGGCTCGTCGAGTTTTCTATTGCAAACCATTGTAGTAGAAATTCGCGGATCATTGCTGGCACGCTCGAAGGTCGCCGTAGCACGTCGCCGTAGCTGCTCGCGTAGAGTTCGCGCTGGCGTGCACGCATGCACATTGAAAGCACTGAGTGTAGGAAAAAAGGCACCTCAAACAAAGCCCTCCACCGCTACGATCTACTCCTTTCATCATGGATTACAGCTTTAACCTGCCCGCTCTTTCCGGCACCTCCCCCATGATCAACTACAGAAAGGACGCCAAAAAGGCCATCAAGTTCACCTTTATGGTGGCCGGCGAGCTGGGCACTGGCAAGACCACCTTTGTTAATTGCATGTTGAACCGGAAAATCATGACCCATACCTATGAAGGCGCCAATCCAGCTGATACAAAGACACTTTCGTTTACGCTGGCCCATGCTGTTTCTTTGCCTAATACCTCCATACTAGCACGCAATGAGTTCGAGCCCTTGACTGCCCACGAGGAGCCTGGTATTGCCTTGACCGAGACCAATGTTGAGTTAGTGGACGATGACAATGTGCGGTTGAACTTGAATATCATCGATACGCCTGGTTTTGGTGACAATTTGGATAATAACTTATGTTTCACCGAAATCGAGAACTACTTGAAGCAGCAGTTCGACCTTGTTTTGGCTGAGGAGACCCGGATCCGGAGAAACCCTCGCTTTGTTGATACCAGAGTGCACGTGTTACTTTACTTCATCACTCCCACGGGCCATGGTTTGCGTGAAATTGATATTGCCTGTATGAAGAGGTTGGCCCGCTTTGTCAACATCATTCCTGTGGTGGGCAGAGCTGATACCTTCACCGAGGCTGAGTTACAGCACTTCAAACAACAAATTAAAATCGATATCGAACGATTTAACGTGCCGGTGTTCCAGTTCGACAATTTCATGGAAGACTATGACCAGGATGAAGACTCGGATTTGATCGAAGAGTGCAAGTTCTTGACCAAGTTGCAGCCGTTCGCCGTGGTTGCTTCTGAACAAGACTTCGAGATCAGAGACACACTCACTGGTGAAACAAAAACCATAAAAGCAAGGCAGTACCCCTGGGGCTTGGTGGATGTCAATAACCCCGACTACAGTGACTTCTCGGTGTTGAAATCGGTTATCTTGGGCTCCCATTTGCAAGACCTCAAGGACTTGACCCACGACTTCTTATATGAGACCTACAGAACAGAGCGGTTGAGCAGCGTCACAGGAAAGGAGGATGTGGACGACGCCTCCATCGTGCGGCCCAAGGTTGACGAGAGCAACAACATGCTGGTCACTGTTCCTTCCATGTCAAACTTGGCCCAGTTGACCGACGCCAACGATACCTCCATGAAGCTTGAGGCCCATGATAGCAACGACACTTCTTCCCAGTTGTCTTTGGACTCCAAGAAACCTAAGTCCATGCTTCTCGACGAAAACGAAACCTTTGTGGAATCGCCTACCAGGGAAAACTTCTCCTTGAAGTCGTACAAGTCAACGATTTCCAATGCATCCACCAACCGTGCGGACACTAATGACGCCTCTTTCAAGAGAATGTCCATTGCTCCGCAGAGACACCAGTTGCGGCAGATCTCCGAGACCGTGCCCTACGTGATCAGACACGAACGCATCTTGGAGAGACAACAGAAGCTAGAGGAGATGGAGATTGCCAGCGCCAAGGAATTGTCCAACAGGGCAGCGATGTTGGAGCAAAAAGCTGCGCAGTTGAAAGCCAAGGAAAAACTCATGCTCCAGAAATTAGAAGCTTACAAAAAGGCCACGGCCAGCGCCAAGAGAGAAGACGAAGACGGAGCATCCGTTCATTCATCGCAACACTCCATTGCTCAATCATCGCAACACTCTGTCGCTCACTCATCGCAACACTCCATTGCACAATCATCCCAACACTCTGTCGCTCACTCATCGCAACACTCCATTGCTCACTCATCCCAGCACTCCATTGCTGAACTGGATGCCACACAAGAAGCCTCGGGAAACTACTCCACGATACCCAAGGATGAAACACTTACGGACTTGCACTCTGTGGTTGAGAGAGGTTAAAGTAGCTGGTGTTATGGTACGATCCATTTAAAAATAATACGGTGACTGAACCTTAGAGGTCTTACTGATGGGATCTCAAAAAAAAAATGAACTTCATTGAACAACTATGAACTGAAGACTCATGAGCACTATGAACAAGGTACTCTAACTTCAAGACCTCATGGAGGAACCATAACACATCCAGAGATTTGGACTCTGGACTCTGGGTCTGAACTTGTTGAAGTTGATATGGTTACCTGAGCTAAAGTATAGCAGTATATGATCACAGTACTTAGAAGGTGTCCTGCACACCATAAGCTACTGGCAGTGTGCGGAAGCGTAAAGCCAGGAGCAATTACAAGAATAACTCCCCCAAGGTGAAGGTAATACCCAATTACAAAGGCACATAACCACTATTGTAAAAGCCAGATGACCCAACCCACACCACGCAGACCATGGCTCACAACGCACCCCCGGATCACATGGCCCATAGCCGAGCGCAAGTAACCATGATAGGCGTTGGGCAGGGCACGACCCAGAAAGTTTTTCCTTCACATTGCACCACACGTATTTATTTTACCGGCGTCCTGAGCACTCAGAAACAGCACAGTCACCCCCGACCTTTTCTCGCCACTTGGGCCCTTGACGTTCTGCGCTTTGCTACTCCCACTTTCTGAGCCCCCTAGAATCCCCTTCCCTCCTATATATTTCCCCTATACCCATTGTCCCAACTTCTAGCAAGCATGGATATCGCCAATCTCTTGGAAACCGCCATGATGGGCCAAGACGCCCAGACTAGAAACACAGCCGAACAACAGTTGCAGCAGCTTGCGGAGAACTCGTACGAGGAGTACATGAAGTATTTGGCAGATGTGGCCTATAGCAACGAGAAGTCCCAGAATCAGATCTTGGCCACCTTGGGCTTGAAAAATCAATTGACCTCCAAGGACCTCCGGAAAAAGGCTGAGCAGCAAGTGAAGTGGGTTTCGATGTCTGCAGAAACAAAGGCCTATATTAAAGAGGTGGCCATTAAGATCTTGTTGGGTGACGATAAGAACATGACCACCTCCATTTCGCAGTTGGTGTCTGCTATAGCGCTCATTGAGTTGCCCCGTAACGAGTGGCCAGAGTTGATTCCCATTATTACCGAGAACACCAAGTCCGATAAGTCCGTCAACATCAAGCGCTCGTGTTTATTGGCCATTGGTTACATTTGCGAGAGTGCTGACGCCTCTGACCCCCAGATTATTGCGCAATCCAATGGTATCCTTATTGCCATTGTGCAAGGTGTCCAATCCACAGAACCTTCCGTGCAGGTGCGCTTGACGGCCTTGAATGCCTTGATCTACTCGTTGCTGTTTATCAAGCTCAACTTCCAGAAAGAGGGCGAGAGGAACTTCATTATGCAGGTGGTTTGTGAAGCCACCCAGGCCGACGATGCCGAGTTGCAGGCCGCTGCTTTTGGCTGTCTTGCTCGTATTGCCCAGTTGTACTACCAATTCATGTCCTTGTACATGGAGAAGGCCTTGTACGTGTTGTCGATCAGTGGTATGCAAAGCTCCGACGAGCGTGTGGCTTGTATGGCCATTGAATTCTGGTCCACCATTTGTGAGGAGGAGTTTGAAATCGCTTACCAGATCCACGAATACGCTGAGCGGGGCGAGCAACCGAGCCCCGAAATCACCTCCTACAACTTTGCGCTCCTTGCCTCGCGTGATGTGTTGCCTGTGCTTTTAAACTTGTTGACGAAGCAGAATGAAGATCCTGAGGATGACGATTGGTCAGTGGCCATGGCTGCAGGCTCGTGTCTCCAGCTCTTTGCTCTGACCACTGGAATGTATGTTGTGGAACCCACGTTGACCTTTTTTGCTGCCAACATTGATCTGCCCGAATGGAGAAACCGTGAGGCTGCAGTGATGGCTTTTGGCTCCATCTTAGAAGGTCCAGATGTGGATCAGTTGAAGCCAGCCATCCAGGAGGCATTGAAACCAATCTTGGCGTTGATCAGTGACTCCACCATCCAAGTCAAGGAAACCGTGTCGTGGTGTTTGGGCAAAATCGCCGAGGTAGCCATCAATGCCGTGGACTTGAGCACGGATTTGGAGCCCTTGTTGGAGGCTTTGCACCAGGGCTTGAATGACCACCCCAAAGTTTCGGTCAACTGCTGCTGGACGTTGATGAATCTCTTTGAACAGCTCTGCTTCGACGCAAGCCAACAGGAGACCAGTGTGATGTCCAAGTACTACGAAACTTTTGTGCCGGCTTTGATGCGTCTCTCCGATAAGCAGGACAACGAGTTCAACTCCAGGGCCTCTGCCTACGAGTGTTTGTCGGCCTTTGTGGCCAATAGTGCGGCTGATACCATGCCAATCTTGCAGACCATTGCTGGTGAGGTTTCCAACAGATTAGAAATGACCATTGGCTTGCAGCTGCAGGCACACACTTTGGACGGCAAGGCTGCTTTGGAGGAGTTGCAGATCAACATCTTGTCGTTGTTGACGACAATCATCAGAAGATCTAGTGAGGACCTCCACGGTGCTGCCGACAACTTGATGACCATGTTCATTAAGCTTTTGGATGCACAGGAACCCAACGCGTTGATCGAGGAGGATATATTCATTGCCATTTCAGCCGTGGCCAGTGCTATTGGTCCTGACTTCTTGAAGTATATGGATGCCTTTGTGCCATACTTGACCAAGGCATTGTCGAATGTCCAATCGCCCACGTGTGTCACCGCAGTGGGACTTGTGGCGGATTTGGCTCAATCCTTGGGATTGGCCATTGGCCCATACCTCAATGGACTCATGGATATCCTTGGGGGCACGTTGAGCAACAGCGAGTCCAAGAGAGAGTTGAAGCCAGCCATTTTGTCTTGTTTTGGAGATATAGCCGGAGTCATTGGCCAGCAGTTCGAGCCATACATGGCGGTGGTCATGGGCATCTGCTCGCAGTTTGCAATGATTGTCCCTGAGGACAACACTTACGATGCCACGGAGTACGCCACGTCGGTTAAGAACGCAGTGTTGGACTGCTACATTGGTATTGTCAGCAGCTTGAGCAACAACCCACAACAACTCCTCAACTTCATCACGCCCATATTCCAGTTCCTCGAACACGTGTCGTCCAACGTGGAGATGTCGACCAACGAGTCGACGGCGAGATCTGCCGTGGGTCTCTTGGGAGATATTGCGGCTTCGTACCCCGAAGGCCAGTTGAAAGACTACTACATCCAGGAGTGGGTGACGTCGTTCATCAAGAGAACCCGCAGCAACTTCAGCTTCTCGCAGCAAACCAAGGACGCCGCCAGATGGGCGCGGGACCGTCAAAAGCACCAGATCGGCCGATCGCCGGTGTGATGTGAAGTGATATTCCCATACTCCTACATTGCTATTCTGTTGCTTCAAGTCATCATTAGCTCATTTATCTCATTTATCTCATCCCTCTCATCTCTCTCATCTCTCTCATCTCTTTCATCTCTTTCATCTCTCTCATCTCTCTCATCTCTCTCATCTCTCTCATCTCTCTCATCTCTCTCATCTCTTTCATCTCTCATCTCTCTCTATTATCCCTCTCTTTTTTTTCTCTCTATGTAATCATCTCTGCATCTCCTCTCTCACGACTCTTAATGTTACACACAGCATTCATTATTGTAGTCCAAACGGTGGAAAGCTAGAGGAAGTGCAAGTGAATTTGAGCACGGAGCTAAGAACGCGAACCCGAGCAGAACAAGCTACAACTTGAACAAACTACAAAGCGACATAGCTGTAATGGAACTCAAGCAAATAAAAACGCACTGCACCCAAACTGTACCCAAACTGTATCCAAATTATACTCAAACTGTACTTAAACTACACCCAAACTGTATCCAAAGTGTATCCAAAGTGTACTCAAAAATTACACTACAATTGGGTACGGCAGTCTCCAGACCCTTCATCTCCGCACCAATAAAGCCGTAGCCGCACCTACAAAATCTGGTCTCTGCAATGGAAACCGCACTACAATAGCAACGCATTGAAATCTCACTGCACTAGAACCGAATCACTGAACTCATTCAGCAAGATCCCACTAAACAACAAACAGAAACAAATCAGATCCCACTAAACAATAAACAAAAGAAATGCAATAGACTGCAATTAACTGAAAAGAAATAAATGAACTACTATAATTACACTGAATAATTACTTTGAATTTAATTTGAATTTACTCTGAATTTACTCTAAATTAATGTCTTGATAATCCCTTGCAATAAGGTTTTCAAATGGAATTTGCATTATGATAAACTGTGCTGGAATTGATATATAGTGTTCTGTAATGAGAAGTGAGAAGTTAGAATGAAGTGAAGTGAATTTCAAAGAGAAATGAACTGAGAAATGAACTGAGAAATTCATTTCTCAGAAGTGAGGCGTGGAATGAAGTAAGAATTGAAGTGAGATTGAAGTGAGAATGCAGTCTTGATCTGGAGCGGCTGCACCTCCGGAATGTATCATTTTGCTGCAACGGTCACTGGAATTTTAGCTCAGAGACAGAACTGTACCCACGGACACGGGTCCTGGGGAAGGTATACCAGACCATTGTTTGGTCTTTGTTTTTGTGTAGCCTGGATCTCGGACCCTGACACTGTTGGCAAGGCTTAAAGTTTCCGAGCTTAATTTCGCTCTTGTTTATTAACTGTTGCACGTCAGCCGCATCTCTCTCTCGATCCAGGTTCGCATCTACTCTATCATTGCTCTACTCCACCACTACTTCTACTCTCCCACTCTACAATTACTTCTACCATTGTATACTACTAGAACATGTCGGTGGGCATAGTGGCGGTTCCCTTCGACCACACATACATTCTTTATGACCCCAGCGATCTTGTGTCCAGTGTGTGTGTGCAGTTCTGCCTTCTCCCCATCTACCTCATGGTGTTCTATACATCGTGGTTTCTCATCACGCGTGAGATCGAGCCGGTGATCATTGTGGGCGGCCACCTCTGCGGCGAGGTCATCAATAAGATCTTGAAGCGGTTTTTCAAGCAGGCCAGGCCGGACTTCCACCGTGATTTTGGCAACAATTCCTTTGGCTTGGGCTATGGCATGCCGTCTGCTCACTCGCAGTTCATGGGCTTGTTCGTAGCCTATTATGTGAGCATACTTCTCACTAAAGTGCCTATGGAGAGGGTGGGGAAGGCCATGTGGGCTGCAGCTTTAGCAGCCATGGGCTTTGGCGTGGCGTTTTCTAGGGTGTACTTGCTCTACCATACGGTAGCACAGGTGACGGTGGGGTTTACAGTGGGAATTTTTCTCGGCGTGGCTTATTACCTTATTATAGTAGTGGCCAGGGATGTGGGTTTTATAGATTGGATTCTCCTGTGGCATCTCTTGCGCCGCCTCGGCATTAAAGACTCCTACCACCACTGCTACAGGCTGTTCCAGCAGGAACTAGCACAGTTTGAGAACGTAAAGAGGCTCAAGGGCCAATGACCGTACAAATTAAAATATAACAAATGAACATCAATGATGAAATTTATAACTAAAAAATGAAATTAATATAGTTGACAACTATCCACCAGATGCTATGGACTGCTGGACTATATACCATGCAACATTCTACTCAAGTCATCGTATCACTTACTCTCTAGAACCGCTATATTGGTACAATGGCTAGAAAATCTTCATGAAATCTTTGTGAGTCTTTTTAAACCTTTGTAAGTCTGCTCGAACCTTTGTGAGTCTTCCTTCGTCTACATAGATAAACCATAAATTGGACCAATACATACTGGAACCCCTTTGGAATTGACACGTGGCGAGACTTGACCCCTAGAAATGATCCCACTCGTTGTCCTTGGAGTCCTTTTTCTGGAACGCATCACTGCTGATGGACAGTAACTTGGTCTTCTCCTTGGGCCTCTCAAGCCCGAACGCACTATCCACCTGTGCACCTTTGTTTCCTGAGATGTTGGAGAGCAAGTTCTCCACGGTGCCGTTGAAACCCTTGTTCTGCACATCGCGGGTGAACGTCTGGAACGTCTCATGGCCGTACTTGCCGGTGTCCTGCATCTTCTGGCCAAACTGGGCCATGGCTCTCTTGGTCTCGTTGCCAAAGTCGCTCTCCTGTATCAGGTTGAAGCCTGGCTTGATCACCGACTCATGCACGTCACTGACGGACTTGGCCACGGTCGACGAAAAAAAGCTCCAGCCTTTGCTCAATGTGGCTAGAGGGTCTTGCTGCAACGAGTCCACGGAGAACCCCGAGAACCCCTGGCCCTGAGAAGCCTCAGCATTGTTTCCAAATCCGGAGTACTTGCCGCCCTGCGAAGGAGGAACTCCATCGGGTCTTTGTTCGTTCTGGGAACGCACGCGGTCGAAATAGGCTTCGGTCCGGGCCTTATCCACCACCACCGGGGCAGCTTTTCCTTCGCCAAGGCCTCCCGAAACACTTGAGGTGCTTCCTGGCACCGGTAACGAGGCCTCTGTGTAGTCTCTGGGCGAGAACTGGCGGCCCTCCACTTTACACGTCAACAACTCTTTATAGTCCTCAGCGACCACGTTATCGTACTTGAGTTTATGAGGCAACAGAAGGTCTAAGCCGTTTTCCAGGAAGTAGGCCTTGCATGCATCATTGCCGCCCTTCTCCATTCTAAGCACCTCCTCGGGCTTGAACTGGTCCATGGTGATGGAACGAACAAATGAGATGTGCACACCGAGGCCACGGTGAACACCCGCACACTCAAGGCAGATGAAGATGCCGAACTTGGGCAGCGCCCATTGCGGGTTGAAGGCGTCACAATCACAGCACTTCTTGTTGCCCTCGTTTTTCTGCAAGAGCAAGAGCTTGCGGCGGGTTTCGGGATCAATGGACATGAAGAAGAGAGGTGTATACGAGGCTTGCGCGAGCAGTGCGCATGACACTCTACCAAAGTGTGGATAGAGAGCAGTGAGCAGAGCGAGCAGAGTAAGTAGGTGAGAACAGACAACGAGAGATGAACATAAAAGTGTGTAATCAATAGACACAGTGGAATCCATAGAAACAGTGGAATCAATAGTAGAGAGTATGATCATAATCATGATATAGATAATGTGAGTTCAGATGAGTGCTTGGCGATGTCATTATGAGACATGGAGTGGCTAGTGACCTAGTAATACGTGTCTGATGCATGCATAGCTAATGGCCCCTAATGGCTAACACCTGACTAAAGCTTGGTCAACTTCTCCAGGTTGCGCTTGGAGAGTTCCACCGGGTACAAGTGCTCCATGGACAGCTGGCCGTTCTGCCACGAGGCTCCGTCCACCACCTGCACAGTTCCCGTCACGTAGCTGGCTGCGGGCGAGAACAAGAACACCGTAGCATCGGCAATATCCCTGGTAGTACCCATTCTTTGGATAGGAATCTTCTTGATGTAGTGGTCGGGGTTCTTGACCAACCGTTCGAAACCTTCAGTGCCTTCAATTGGGCCAGGCGCAATACAATTGCTCCGGATTCCCAAAGGTCCCAACTCCACGGCCAAAGCATTGGACAATGCATCCACACCTGCCTTGGCTGCTCCCACATGCACCTGGAAAGGAACTCCATAGTAGTGCAAAGTAGCAGACACAAACAAAATCAGACCCTTGTTCTTGCGGAGCTGGTCGAAACACGCCTTGACAGCATTGAACGAACCAAGCAAGTCAATATTTACAACCGATGCAAACGCATTACTGGACAAATGGTTAAAGTCCGATAAGAAATTGCCTGCAGCACCGGCAATCAAGAAATCAATGCGGCCCAACTCCCTCACGGTCTTCTCCACGGCTCTCGCTATAGACTGCACGTCTCTGACATCTGTATCAGGACAACTGATGACTTTTGCGCCTGGCCTTAAGGTCTGCATTTCCGCCGCGGCCTTGTCTGTTTTCTCCCTGTTTCTCCCCACAATTGCAGCATTGGCTCCAAGGAGAATAAGTGCCTCTGTCTGGACCCTGCAAATGGTGCCTGCTCCACCCGTAACAAAGACGACCTTGCCCTTGAATAAGTCTGGTTTCCACACGGAGTTCTCGATGAAAGATTGGTCCAAGCCCATACTGAGAAATGAATTTAAAAGAATAAAAAAAAGAAAGGTTTCAAAAGAAAAGAAAACAAAGAGATGTGCTGGTGGAGTGGGAAGCAGCGCCCTATATAGTGGTAAGGGCCGGGGCCGGTGCTGGGTGCAGGCCACCTCACTTTTTGCGGGGTTGAGCCGAGGCATAGAGTCTCCGAGTACATGATAGTTAAAAATGTTGAATACACAAAAATGGGGAATAAATAGCCGAATGCTAGTAAGTAAGGTTTCGAGGTTAAATAATGGCGATTGCTGAGGTAATCATAATGAAGGTCATGTGCTATGGCGATGGTATTGTGTTAAGTAATGTAGGTGGTAGTAATTGCAGTGGTAATGGTGTGAGCTCATGTGGTCTATGGTACAGTGAAGACTAGGTATGTGCCTTCTTGTAAGCCTCCAGGGCGAGATTCTCAAAGAGGTTTCGCTTCGATCCCGGCTTGGTTTCGTTGACAAGCTCCGTGCTGCCTAGATTCTGCGCTATGGGGGACGATAGGTTGTGCACCATGCCGTTTTCCGACTCGAGGTCCACGCTGGTGGCAGTCACATCTTTCTGGGGGTCCATGAATGCATCCGCCAATCGAAGCAAGTCGGTGCCCGAAGAGACATAGCTGATTTTGGTTTCGAGAAAATGCAGAAAGTGCTTTTGCAAGTAGAGTATCAAGAGCTTGAAGTTGGAGCTCAAGCAATGTGAAGTGATCACTTCAAGAAGATTCAAGCACGCGGAGTTGGCCATGGCGTTCTCTTCCGCCACTGACGAGAAGAACTCGAAGTAGTTTTCAAGAACATTGTTCTCTAGAATATGTGTGACGATCCGCCGGTCATCGAGTTGGATCAACCCTCGGATGCACCTCATCACTGCAAGCTTGAGCGATACGTTCACCTTGAGTGTTAGCACCTTCAGAATGCCCTCTATGAGGCTTTGTTGCGTAATGAATGGCACAAATATAGAAGCTCCGTGTTCTTGGCAACAGAAGGTGATGATCTCGCAAAGATACTGGAACAACTGCGGCTCGTATTTCATGTGCGTTGCTGCTTGCTCCTGTTCGGCTGGCGTCCCATTTTTAAGCTGCACAAAGGCATGGAACATCCTCAGAGCATGGTTATTGTAGAAGGACTTGAAGTACTCCAATGCCACGTCTTCCTCCTCTGGAATGTGCTTTTCATTGGCAGAATTTGGGAAAAGCTCAAATGCTCCGGTCTCCATGAACCGCGACGACGAAAGGAGCGTCTTCAAGGCCTCGTAGGCTTGGAGTTTCAACCCTAGATCCTTATCATTGAGGAGGAGCTCGATTAGCACCAGAGTCAACGACGCGTTATTGATGAATTTCGCATGGAAAACCTCTGGTTGTGCATTATGCCCGAGTTTCTCTTGAGGAGGCTCGTGGTTGGCCAAGTTCTCCACCTCATCTATTTCATGGGTGTTAGATTTCTGGAACGGCTGCGCTAGCGTTACCACCTGATCAATGACAGTGACGAGAATCTCCGTGCCTATACTTCGGATGGAGCTGTCTGAGTCATTGAGCGCAAACTTGACAAGATTGAGAAACTCATCTTTGGCAAGCGAGCTGAAGAACTCCGGCTTCTGGTCCACCGAAAGGCCCTTGGCCACAATCACGTATTGGTGTAACATGCGAATACCATCTCGTTTCACGGTAAGCGAGCACCCGGAAGAGTTGTACACATCGAAGAGCCGATCAAGAAAGTTATCGTTGGCCTGCGAGTCCTTGAGGAATTTGATGATCTCGGCCTGGTTGTTATGGATCATTCCCGAGAGGAAGTTCATGGCCTGGTCGTCAAGGGCACGGGCCAAAGCCACGTTTTTTAAATAGTTCAAGTAGAAATCCTTCTTGAAAATGTTCAAGTGGTCGTCGCTGGAGTCGGACGGCATGGGGATATCAACCACACACTTGAAGCTCGACACATCTAACAAGTGCTGGCGATGACACGCACGGAATTCGGGATAATCGCGGTCGTATTCTAAGATGCCCACAAAGTCTAGCACCGTACTTTCATAGGCCATTAGGCTCTCGAAGATATGGGCCTCGTTATAGGACACTAGAACCTTGAAGATCTCGCTGAGCTTGTGGAGACTAGGCAAATCGCGCTGTTGCTCGCTTAGGTGAAAGATGTGGAATAGTTTTTGAAGATAGGCGTCTTCAGTCATGTACTTCAGGATCTTGTAGCGAGTGTATAGCGAGTTGCAGCCCTGGGTGACGATATCAAGGATCTCGTCCAACGAGTCCCGGGTGGGATTTTCCGGCGGGTACGTGATAGGCCCGGTAATAAGCTCTGTGATTTCACGTGGCACGTCTCCACTGGGATCATGGATAGCATTTAGCACATAATAAAGCGATATCGACGGGCTAAGGTTCTCCTGCTGCACCCGCACAATGAAGTCACAGAGATCGGCACAACCTTCGTTTTCCTGGAACGAGAGCGCCAAGTCCTTGCCCAGTGAGTCGGTCCACACTATAAGCGTCTCCTGTTGTCGCTGGTACTGGATGCTTCCCTCGAGGTAAGACCGTAGAATGACCAGCTCGGAGTCGAGTTCGTTTCTCACAATGAAGTATGGTTTGCGCGAGCTGCTATCCACCTGGCCCATACAATATCCCGTGCCGTTATCTAGCCAGTCGTCGCCTTGGAGCAAGTAAACCTTGACTCTGCGAGGGCTCTTGCTTTTTATTAGTAGTGCTTGGTCCACACCATCTCCGGGGCTGCTGGAGTCGCAGTGGCAACTGATGCCACTGGAGCTGCTGGAATTGCTGGAGTTGCTGGAGTCACTGGAGTGACTCGATTCCCTGTTTGGGCAGGAATCATGACACTCGGCCGATGCTTGGCCTCCTGTGTCTCCGGAAGGTTGATTATCTGAGGATTGAGTAGGAGACGGGGATGGGGAGGTCTCCGTGGGGCCCTTGGCCTTTTCTTGTGTCATTAATAATTAGAGAACCACAGAGGTTAGCGCCAACGCCGGTAGGGTTTCGGGCTATGGGAAGGGATCGAATGGAATGCCTGGGGAACTGTAGGTAACTTGACTTGGCGCCTATGCTTCACGCATTGCAGAGGTGCGCGGCGCGTTATTGATGGTGCACGGGTCTTTTCGGTTCAAGCCAACAACTTTGGGATAAATATATGAAAGTGGTTTTTATTTTAATTATTGAGTGGTTAGACAGTAGGGTTTTGAGCCCTGTTCCTATTTTGTGACTTTTGGACTTTTTCGACCAAATCTGGAATTTATGGCGCTTGTTACCTTTGCTACAATGTGTATGTCAAATGAGAATGTGTGGAAAAGTGGGAACTGAACCTGGAAGGACCGGATAAGGTGGATACCAAAAAAATCGAAAATTGAAGTAAAAGAACTTTCTGGGTCTACGTTTCAAGCATAATAATTTGGTAAGTGACTAATTTTAACATAGTGTTTTTTTAAAAGACTGGCTTATGGAAACCTCGGAAAGGTCACGTGACGTGCAAAACAAGTCACCAAACATCCCACACACGCTAAATTTCACGTTCCCAAAAAGATATGATACTTCTGAAGCTAGACAAACTTTAAATATGTAAATATTATTCCAAAAATATTTTTAGGTGACAGGATAAAACAACCCAAGTCAATAGGTCGGAACTGGATATAAGACCCGGAAGTACCTATTTGGGACAGGAAGTCGCCTAATCCGGCCACGGTTTTGACACAAGTCACGTGGCTCTCACGTGCAAAAAAAAACAACCCCTCTAGCTACTCCCACACTGTATATTCAAACTTCACAGAAAAATCTGTCTTTCCTGGATCTCTAGAAAGTCCGAATATCCAAAAAAAATTTATTAATATATTTTGGCGGACAGGATGAAACGACCTGAGTCAATAGGTCGGAACTGGATATAAGCCCCGGAAAACGTTTACCATACAAGAAGTTTTTTCGTCAAAGTGAAACTACATTTAGGAAATGAAAACTAATCAAGCTTTTAAAGAAACAAGTTTTAAATACTTTTATTTTTCATTTGTAAGAGTCTAAAAGTATATAGGTATTCTTGGATGGCTATATGTAGTCCATTAAAAAAAAGGACTTTAAAACCAAATTAAACACTAAATGTGGAAAGTTCTAATCTTTCTAGTATTCCTAGTACAAGATAATATATCTCCTTTTAGGTTCCAGTACCCTTAAACACAGATACCAGAGTTACCCTAGTATGCACTCCGCCACATATATATGTCGTAGTCACCATGAACTCAGAAGGATCAATACAACTCTTTGATTCAATAAATTGATGTTTAAATACTATTCATTCAATAATCAATCTATATACATTACCTGCACACAAGGGCAGCGCTGGAGAGGTTTCTCAACCAGTCAGCCTTATCCACATCATGAGTGTCTTCGACCTCCCCCCACTCGGCCGTCTGGAAGATGGTCTCCAAGTTGCCCATTTCTACCACCTCCTCCACGGACTTCTTAAAGTAGTCTTCAGGCTTGGATTTGTTGATCTGGTACAAGTCGCGTCTGGCAGTATCGGAGCCACTGGACCTCAAGATAGTAGCACCACACAAGAAAGATTTGGACGAGAGAATGGCCTTTTCCAATGCAATAAGGTCGTACATGGGCAAATCATCCAACCACCTCAATACCACATTTTGCGTGGTGATACCCTGGCCATTGCCCTGGAGACCATCAGTTTCGCAGTCCAAATAGGTCAATTTCACAGTGTAGTCCTCGGAGGGTAACATATTCTTAGAACGACCGTAGGCAGTGAAAAACGACTCGAACTCCAGAATAAGTGGCTTGTACAATTCATCCTGGCGGGCTCGTAACCGGCCTTCATTATCGTCAAGAGTAGTGAAAATCAAGCATGTGTCTGTATCCAAGTACCGCAACATATTGTGCTTGATATCCAGCAAATCACCTATTTTCGACACCAAATTGGGGTCCACCTTTTCAGCATGATGAACATTGATAAGGTCTACGGCACGTGACACCATCGAAGTCAACGGCAACAGATTGGGTTTGAGCTTCAAGTCAGCTAGACTATCCCATTCATGAGCCACTAGCGAAGCCAATTGTTTCTTTTGCTTGGGGATGTGGAGCTTATGGCCGAGCGGTGTCTTAAGTGGTTTCTCGTCGAGGCGGATCTCGTAATGGCCCGTTTCTTCGTTCAACACACTGTTGACCTGGGTCCAGAACTTGCTGAGTGTCTTCTCCAACCGGTTGGTCTCCGACCGTACATTATTGGTATCTCCACCCACGGCCACTTTGGGGGCATCAGGAATGGCGGATGTTGCCCAGCGGACAGATTTGAGTCCACCACAAAGTTTGGGCGTGAATCCAAGGCCTTTTCTGCGTATAGTTCCAGTAAGCATGTAGAGCAGAGTAGTAGAGTCGCAGTCTTAAAGTGCGGTCTGATGTGCGCATGGTTCATAGTGCGCTCTTAAAATGCACTCGTAATATAGTTGAAAATCTCACTCACTGCTCACTGCTCACTTCTCACTCCAAACCAGGGCCTCCATACATACCAAAGTTAAGTATATTCCTAAGTACCTGACACCACACCAGTCGAGGATATTACTCAGTAATTGAAATCGAACCAGTCCACTTCACTCCCAATTTTTATACACCTTGACACGCCAATATGTCGCTAGATCCTCAGGCCCTCCAGAAACTCTTGATTGAGATGGACAACCAATTGAACAAGTCTCGTGCAGAGTTGTCCTTGTGCAATGCCCAGTTGGACCGGGTAGATACCAATGTCAAGATCATTGATTCCAGTACGGCCAGGTTGAACAAGCTTACAAAACCAGGAGACTCCGTGTGGAAAGGTGTGGGTCGTGCGTTTGTCAGAAACGATGTAACTGACTACTTGAACCAGATAGCTGACGACAAGAAGACGTTTTTGGACACACAGAAGCTGTTGAAGACCAAGCAGCATTATTTGGAGACCACCTTGGAGAATACACTCAAGAACATGACCGATATCGTGGGCAAGGGAAACTAGCACTAAGAGTCAGAGAACAGAGAGCGGATGAATAGTAATAAAGTTAGATAGAACATCAAAAAAGGTAGAAGTAATCAGCATAGTGTAGTATAGTAGTATAGTGTAGTATAGTAGTATAGTGTAGTATAGTCTAGTATACTCTAGTATAGTGTGGTCAGCGTAAAGTATATTAAAGTGTACGTATAAGTATGCATGGAACGTTGATACTGTATCCTTATAGATATGTAATGTTAGAGAATAGTAGAGTGTCATTAGTATACTACTCTCTACTTTAAACGATAGTAGTCTAATAGTGTAATGTATGTATCATATGTATTATAGGTACCACATCACTGTCAATATTTAGAGGCAGCAGCTAGGTCATATCTATAGATATAGTTATGATTTCTGGTAAGTATAGGGTATCAAAGTACATTTATTCTTCTGTTCACGGTTGGCATTAGATAAATGTCAATCTAGTAAATGTAGTGGATATTTGCATAGTAAACATAGTAGTATAGTAATATAGTAGTGTAGTATATGTAATCCTGTAAGTAAGCATAGAATCTTTATACTGTATCTTCATAAGTATGTAGTCTTAGGGATCTTCATAAGTATGTAGTCTTAGTAAATAGTAGAGTATACTATAGTAGTATAGTGGTATAGTAGTCTTATAGTATATAGTACATAGTATATAGTATATAGTCTATCGTATAGTATAGTATAGTATAGTATAGTATAGTATAGTATAGTATAGTATAGTATAGTATAGTATAGTATAGTATAATATAGTATAGTATAATATAGTATAGTGTAGTATAGTATAATATAGTATAATGGATGGTATGTGTAGGTTTGAAGAGGTATAGATTTTGGTGGTTGGTTAATGAAGATCAGTCACTGTCTTCGTCCACACCGTCGTCCAATATCCTCTTTTCGAGGTCGTCGTCGTCCAGCTTCCTCTTCATTTTCAGCGTCAAGAATTCGTTCAACTTATCCTGGAGCGTGGTAAGACTGGCCCGTAGCGAGCCCAAGTCGGAGTCTTTGGCTTGGCTGGGCCGGTCGCGGTCGCTCCCCCCGGCGTTGATGACGATCTCCGAGATTTGCGTGGTTTGGCCGTTTGTGGAATGGGGTCCTTCCCCGGGGACGATCTCCACCTCCAGGGGTTCCGAAGGTGAGCTATAGGTAGCGGACGGTACTAGTCTAGTCATGAGTCAATAGACAAAAGTATAGTTAATAGATGATTAGACAATTGGATAGATAGTCAATTAATAGTATATCCTGTATTGATCCGGTAATTTTTAGACTATTCAGTGTCCAATGTTAATAGTGTATGGGACGCTTCTGGCCTGTGGGGGTGGTGAACGTGAATATATTGTGTATAGAAAACTGTAGTGTGGATGAACTAGCGAGCGATACTGCGCGTGCACTGCGCATCTGTCAATAGTCAATTCGCACATGGTTCATGCCATCTGACCATCCGACCATCTCGACCGATCTTAATACTGAACTGATCTCGATCGACCTCGATATCTTCTGGTCAATGAA
Organism: Metschnikowia cerradonensis; assembly: GCA_002370635.1. Taxonomy (NCBI): domain Eukaryota; kingdom Fungi; phylum Ascomycota; class Pichiomycetes; order Serinales; family Metschnikowiaceae; genus Metschnikowia; species Metschnikowia cerradonensis. The sequence continues at coordinate 69,777 of NKZD01002005.1, read as the reverse complement.
TCATCTGGCCTGACTGTCAATTGTCAAACTTCTCTATGGGGATGCGCCGGGCCGTGTTGGAGTATGCATTGAACTTGACCTCGATGATGTCGTTGGTAGAAAACTCCAACCACGGAATATCGTAGCACGAGCAAGCCATGAGGTACCCGTGCAACACACGCAACACTGTTTCATCTGCTATGATCAAGATATCGCCGCTCATGCGCTCCATCTCGAGAATCAACGGCTCGATCTTGATCGCAAGATCATGGTACAGCTCCGACCGTGAGAACCGGTGGTGGTATGGGTCCTTGAGGTACAGCTCATATTCACGAGGATACTGCTCCTCGATCTCCTCATCGCTCATGCCCGCCACCACGCCCGGGTTTTTCTGCGACAACTGGATCCGGTGCCTGATCTTGACCCCTGCTTCGCGGAAGATCTTGGTGGTCTCGATTGTTCGTCTCTTCACCGACGTCCACACCACAAATGAGTCCTCGTTGATTCCATCTGCTCCGGTGGGTGGGTGCTTATCGTCGGTGGATAAGGTTCTGCGAAGATCCGAGGCCAGAAGCTTCTGGTCAGGCACGGCAGGGTGGAACTTGCGGCCTTTCGACTCCAAGATCTTCAACATGGTGCCACTAAGATTCTTCGAGTACTGCGCTCCGGCCTCGTCCAAAGGAGGGTCCTTGGAATAGTCCAAGTCGTTCTTGTAGCAACGGGCAAAGTAGACGGAGCCCAGCTTGATGCGCAGGTTCATGAGGAAAAACACCACCTTGTTGATCAAGTAGCCATAGTTGGAATTGTTTAACTCAATTCGCTGGCCGAAATTGATCATCTTGATGAACGACAACTGGCCATCCTCCCCATCGGCCTTCATCTCCTTATAGTACGACGTCAACTGCAGGATCTTGTCTGCATAGTCTTTGTAGGCCTTTTCATAGTCCCAGTTTTCGTAATCAGGAGATGAGCGTGCAGCAGAATCGATGTTTTTGGCCAAGATCTTGTCGTCCGTGACAATGGACTCGATGAAGATACAATGCACGTCAGAGGCAGTGAATTTATCGTTCAACTGTCTACGGTACTCTGGCAATGCGTTGACGGCCTCGTAGATGGCCACCTGACCCTTATCGTTCTCGAAGAAATTTAAGATATCGTTCAAGCAATCGTCCACGGTTTTGTTGACAAACTGCGAGGCCTTTTCAGCTGACGCCACCGTCAACGCATAATCGGGGTCTTCATCGGGAGCATTAGCCCGACGGTAGTCACTCAAATGGAAACTATGGGTTTTCACGCCCAACCACCGCAAGTACCGGGTGAGCGACACCGATAAGTGAGTTTTTCCTCTTCCAGGTAAGCCAGCCAACACTATGCAGATTTTACCCGCATGGAAAAGACGCCCCGATTCTGTGGAGTAAAGCTGGGCAGGCGAAATATGGTAGGGGTCGATTTCCTTGTGCACCCGGTCAATACCCGTGACATCACTGAGTCGTCTGCGGCGATTGAAGCTGATAGGACGAGAAACCAAATCCGGTTTGGTATTGTTATGGAAAGACCAGCGTTTCTTCGTTCTTCGGCCAAGCGACACGTTGCGCAGTAGATGATTGGACTTAGCCACGTGGTCGGCGTCAGCCTCGTGGTCGGATTCGATGGCTGACATGGGGTTAGAATAGGAGATAGCGCACGCCGAAAAGGTGAGTATATTGTCTTACCCCAGCCGCGCCGCGTGCAGGTGCGACTGCCCTCCGAATCTAGGAATCCCTTTGTAAGATCAGGTACACCACCAATAAATAGATGTTATAATGTAATTGTTTTTTTTTTTTTTTTGGATATAGATTGGGATCATTATGGTTACATTTTGGGCTGTGTTTGGTTATGTATAATTTAATATGTTTGGATATGTAATATGTTTGGATATGGATATGGATATGGATATGCGTGGGATATATAGAGTAGAGACACTATGGCCATGCAGCACTAAGCCTAGGCTCTCTAAACTCCCGCACACATATGATACCATGATACTAGTCAACTTAAAAAAGAAAAAAAAAATCAGCTTAATAAACCTGATTACTGAACTATAGACAGTCAACACCTTGATTCCTCGATATAAAAGCCACTCCAAATTTATTGTTAACGTCCCAGTTCAAAGTTATTCTTCAACTGCACAAGTTGACTGCTCCGTGCGAACCTCTCCATTGCTGAAAAAAGAACCAGCCAAAGCCAACCAATATAAACCACAGCCCGAATGTTTCCACCACTACAAATCACCAAGAATTTATTTTTGAATTCATTAATGAATTGAGTAGATTGTAGAAGGCTTTTTTCTTTTTTTTCTTTTTTTTCTTTTTTTTTCTTTTCTTTTTCTTTTTTTCTTTTCTTTTTCTTTTTTTTTTGGATTTTAACTTTGTTCGGATTACGGGGCAATACGGGACTTTGGAATGGGACTTTGGAATGGGAATGAATGGGTAATGGGAATTACAGAAATTACAGAAATTACAGGAAGTATGGTGGATTATAGTAGAACTTTATCGATTTGGGGTTTAGGAATTGCGATGTAAAGTATGGTGCAATTTGGTGAAGCCGAAGTTAAGAAATGGTGGAGTATGGTACGGTATAGTACAGTGATGATACACTATGGGAAAGTTAGAATGTGGAATACGACGGATGGATGGTGGAATGGTGGAGCTAGAGTAAGTGAAGTCAGCGATGATCTTTAGTCTAGATTCACTATTTTTAGTCTGGATTCACCTTTTTAGTCTGAATTTACTTTCTTAGTCTGGATTCACTGGATCATCTCCTGGATGGATGGTGAAGATTGAATGTGGGTTACTCCGTAGTAGATGAGTTCGCACTGTAAGACGGTCTGCGCAGCAGTAGCTGATTTTCATAGTACAACTACTGGCACACTTCGACAATTTGTGGATATGTGAGAGTCTACTATTAAGGATGAATGATTAGTCAGAATATGCTAGTTGTTCATGGAGTATGGTCAGTGGATAATACATAAATACTAACAGATAGATTTAGGTTAACATAAATTATATATAGACTAACACATAGATAAGTACTAACAGATAGAGGACTACGAGGTGACTGGACTAAAGAATCTCCTGGAATGCCAGAATATTCAATTAAATTATTCTACTTTAACTCGTTCAGATGTGTATTTTCAAATATTACATGAGATTTACTCCAACTTACCACCCTTCTTCTCAATCAAAGCCTTTCTCTTGTCGTCCAAGTACAACTTGGTGATGACAACCTTGGATGGGTGCAAGTTGATTGGGATAGAAGCACCGGACGACTTCTCCTTTTGCAACTTCTCAATCTGAACAGAGAACTTCAATCTGTACACAGTGGAGATCTTACCCTCGGATCCCTTCTTGGAACCTCTGGCAACAATCACCTCGTCCTCCTTTCTGATTGGGAGAGATCTGATGTTGTATTGCTTTCTCAACTCCTTAGACAAAGGGGCGGACATCAACACTCTTCTCTGGGCAGAAGAAGCGGTGAAGTGAGCCTTTCTAGATTTGGAACGAGAAGAAGAAACGTCTAATTGTTAGTATATGAGTAAAAGAAATGCGACCATGCGACCATGAGAAAATGCGGCCATCGAATTGGCGAGAAAATGAGAAATGAGAAATGAATACACGACAAAGAGCCATATTGATAGTCCATCACCTAAGGACCCAAGTACTCGAATTCTATGAATATATGAAAATTCACTTGGTGCTTCAACCAGTACTTGTCAGTCTGACACCAGTACATTCACCAATCCTTTTCAGAATTTCAAACCTCTGTGTCTCTATTGGTATCTGTTTCCCTTTGTTGGTGTCTATTGGTTGTTGGTTGTTGGTGTGTGGTGTGTGGTGTGTGGTTCATTGGTGTCTGATATTCGATGGGTGACTGAAGTCTCGGGTACTTGTAATGGACACTTGACGGATGGCCATTTTCGTTTTGGCATAGACTGCTCAATATGAGATGGACGATATTCTTTGTTTTCACATTTGGCCGCTAGTATCGAAGAACGGGCACATACCTTTGCTGATCTTAACCATTGTGTTTGCAAATAAGTGGGATAAGAGACAAGTTTTTGAAAGCTCGATAAAATGAGGGTACTCGAAAATTTTCCGCGCATGATGTGCAGGAGTCCCGGCATTGGTCTTTTTAGGGCTCAAGCCCTAGTCGCGACACTGCACACTGTCCCCACCAACGATGACCAAGATACTGGTGTATTTTGAAGCATTAGATATAATTACATATAAGGGGGCTGTAGGGTTATTGGGTAATTGCATAGAGTTTCAAAAGAAATGTATTTCTTAAGAAATTTCAGAAGTTTTCTAAAAAAAAAGTTTGCTTAAAGAGTTGAATTCATGAAAAAAAGAAAACCCACGGCGGGACTCGAACCCGCAATCGCCGTCTCCGGAGGACGGTACCTTAACCAATTAGGCCACGCGGGCTGTTCTTGGAAAAACTTTTTTCCACATTGTCAACAGAACAAAAGATAGGATATATTTTTCATATGAGTCTGGCTCTGCAGAAACTTGATAAGAGTAATTGTCACATTAAAAAACGTAATTGGAGTCTTTTCAATACTAATTCCCAACTCAATTGCTTCTCAAAATGTCTGTAGTGTCCAGTAACAAGACGCATATACTTTGTAGCAATGCACATCCCCACCAATATAGTCTCTACTCGCAGTGAAGGGCCCCACTGCAGCAGCTCACTGGACAGTGCGAAAATGACCAAAGATTTCTCTACCTCTACCATCTATCCAAAAATTCTCCATACTCTCACTGCAATATTCTCCATATATTCTCACCTCATATTCTCACTAGCATATCACTAAACCAAAAATGATTGGAATTAACGCTGGTAGATGCATCAATTCATGGAAAAGCAGCGCCGTGCCATTCTCCCGGATCGTCATGCCCAGAACCTTTTGGGCTGTGAAACCCAGGTATGGCCCTACACCTCTCATAAAGCCATTCTCCGTGCAAAGAAAAAGGTACTCCACCAAAACAGCACCCCCACCCCCACCTCCTCCACACACCACAGACCACAATGCCAAGGGTAAAGCCATTCTCTCACGGATCAGCCGCATCTTCACGTTCTCGGTATCGTCGGTGATGGTGGTGGGAGCCATCGGGTTGTCCGGGCTCGTAATCTACTTGATTTTCTCGGAGCTTTTCTTGCCCTCAGGAGACACCAAGACGTTCAACAAGGCGGTGAACCTTGTGGAGAAGAACGAGAGGGTACAGAAATTGCTTGACTTCCAGCCGGGCGAACGCTTGAAGGCCTATGGTGAAGTTGCGGGGGATAAGTGGGTGAGAAATAGACCGGTGCAGAGTGTGCGCCAAAAAGGCGCTGATGGCAGAGACCACTTGGCCATGCGGTTCCATGTGGAGTCTGCATCTGGCCACCATGGAACAGTGAACCTCGAGCAAATCGATACTTCGTTTTGGAGCTCGGAGTTCGCCTACATTGCGTTGGACTTGCCCTCGAAAAAGCGTATCTACATTGTGGAGCCCAAATTCGCATCCAAGAACTTTGTTCCAAGGTCGGGATCAGGGGGCTTTTTGGGCTTGAAGTGGGGTCCAAAGAAGGATTAGGTAAAATGGGTGAAGATAGAGCTTAAAAATTAGCTTATGTGGCCAAATAGATAAACGAAACCATGAAGATCAAGAACATGAGAAACCCAAACTGGCCTGGCTTTTGCGCGGCACTTTTGGCGGTCACGTTACTTTTGGCATCGGTGGACGCTTTTTCGCTTGTCTCCTCCTGCTTTTCGGACTCGGGCACGCGCTCCTGCTCCTGCTCCAAGCCCAATGCGACCTTGCATGAACGGCCGTCGGTGGTGGTGAGGGTATTCAAGATATCTGGCTGTGGATTGACCAAGATAGCTCTGCGGTCGAAATCACACAACTCGGGTTTCTTCAGGTTATCCTCCCAATACTTGTTCAAGGCATACGATGCTCTCTGGCGAACACTGCACCCGGAAAAGGTGCCGTATACACCACGAGAACCATCGGCTAGGATATCCAGGCAGTCGGTTTTGGAACAAACATCCGAGATCAACTTGTTCTCGTCCACTCGTAAGTAGGGCGTGATCACACACAGAAGTGTTGCTTGAATACACTCACACTTGCCCTCTTCTGGGGTGCATGGAAGAGACTGCAGCAGGTTCCAAACATCAGACACTACAGGGCATTCGGAAGCAGGAAGCTGGGGAGCCAGTTCCCCTTTAGCAGTGCCCACAGGAATGGCCTCAAGAAGACGCAACTTGACGATATTAAAATCGCTAAGCTTGACGACTTTGCCATGGGCCTTTTCCTCAATGAGTCCATAGTTGTTCTCATGCTGGAAGAGCTCATACACCACTCCACCAGACCATACTTGCGTCATAGTGGGACCATAGATCAGGTCGACTTCAGTGAACGGCCGGGGTTGGTCTGCGTTACAGCCAAACTCACTGAAAAACACTGGCACTGGGAGCTGTGAAAACTCGTGTGTTCTCTCCCGGTAGCCAGATGTTTCATACGACGAGAACCCACACCACTCAAACATATTGATTCCGTAGAAATCCACACTCAAGTCTTTGGATTCACACGTCAAGTACTGTGCTCCAGGCACTCGTGTGAGCAGCTCATCTGTACTAGCATACCCAACAGGGATCTCTCTATACTTCTTGTCCCGGATATATTTCTTGATATCCCTCACAGAAGCCTTGACAAAGGCCCCAGCATCCGACGTGCAAACGGCATTGACCACCTCGTTGCCCGCAATGAACCCAAGCAAATTGGTGTACTTCAGCATACTGTCCACCACAGCCTTGTACCTGTTGAAGAGCGAGATATCCCAATAAGGAGCAATGCGGTTGATGGAGAGATCGGGCTCGGACAAGTCGGCCAAAACGTAGATTCCGTGGTTGGCAAAGGCATCCATACACACGTCATGTGACTGCGTCGGGTCGATCTGGTACACTCGAACGGTATTGACTCCGAGTTCCTTCAAGTACTCCAAGTCCCTTAAACACTTCGCGGGAGATGCCAACGAGTCGATGTAGCCGGGCTCGGCCTCGCCATCATAGACTTCGCCTTCCTTTCTCATTCTTTGGTAGGCTATGCCTTTCATGAAGAACTGGTCTCCACTGGAGCTGTTGAAGAACTTGGTACCGACAATTTCAATGGGAGCGGCTTCTTGGGTGGTGAAGCCCCCAGAAATAAGGGGAGATGCACCGAGTAATACGACAAGAGAGTGGAACTTCATTGGGGGTTGGTGGAGGAGTAGTTGTTTGCGAATGAGAAGAGTCCTGGCAAATGGGTGCAAAAAAGGTGCGGCTAAAAAATGTGCAGGAAACAAAGGTATACCAAAGAATTTCAACACCAACTGAAAAATCAGATTCCACTCATATCCTCTTGGCATGGATATTGCAGTAGATTCAACTCCAATTAATGCTACCATGACTACTGTTTGGCTATTTGATTGACTACTTGTATCACTGTACCACTTGTGACTGTATCATTGTATAACTACTTCTCACTGTATGATTACTGCTCACTGTATGACTACTGCCCATTGTATGACTACCACTCACTGTATAACTACTGCCCACTGTATGGCTGACTCCACTAGATGTATGAATACCTGACTACCTTTATTGCTACCTGTATTACTACCTACATGACTCAATAGCCAACTGAAACCTGTATTTATTGTTTAAAACAAGTCAATGAGACGCTGGAACTCCTTGCGGCCCTTGCACTCTAACATGTACATGTCCAGCTCCGATACCCTTACCAACATGCCTGCTTTACCTATACGTTCGATTTGCAGAAGAAGCATGTCATCGTGGAAGGTCCACAGGAAATTCAGCGCATCATCGTCGGTCTTACTTTCAAGGTCGAAGTGGTAGATGCCCTTGTCCTGGCCCATAGAGTGCAGGATACTCAACGAGTACATGGACATGGTCTCCCACGACGAAGGCATGTGGATCTGCTCGTAAGACTCCTTCTGCTTGTGCACTCTGACCGTCATACGGTCAAGAAGAAGCTTGTCAGTATTAGACTGCTCCTTGCCGTGAGTAGTGCTGTCGAACTGTGTGTAGATACTGGAGACGGTGGACGATGCACTGGGCTTGCTCATGAGCGAGGATGTGAGTGTCATGTTGGACTCGAAATGTGATGTTTGCGTCAAGGCATTTTGTCCCTTGAGCTCCATGACATCGGTCAAACTACCGGAGATGTCCTTGGCCAAGTTGGAGCTGCTGCACCGGATCATGATCACGTTTCTCTGATGCGTGATGGCATTCTCGGCATTGATCTCGATATCCAAAGCACTGGACTGTCTTGCCTTGGTGGAGTCGTCAAGCTCAAGAATCAAAAGCGGCTTGTCCACCACCTCGTCGTACTCCTCGTCGTGTTCTTCCTTGAATATCAACAACCAGTTGCGCGTGGTATCATGGCTGGCGATCTTGACAAATACATTTTCATTGGTGGTCATTAACTCCCACTTTGCACATGCTGACTTCCACTTCGACACCTTGAGCGATGTAGATGAAACGGGTGATATGTAGTAGTCAAGCGTACGCTCGGAGTTGATCATATCCTTGAGTTCGCGAGGAATCGATAAGCTGATCTCCTCCTTATCTTCGGTTTCCTCTGCTGCTGCTGCTGCTGCTGCTTGAGGAAGAGTGCTGCTGCTGTTGTTATTCACATATGGCTTGAAGAAATATGTGGACGTTGAGGATGGCATGGCAAACGGCAGGGGAAGTGTTCTGTTGGATGTAGAGGCCGCACTGGAAGGCTGGCTCATGTTTGCATCGAAGGCGCCGATCTTAGGGATTTCAATCTGTAGATCTGGCCTATACCTGAGATTTTGAGAGCTTGGGTCCTTGTTGAGGGTTTCCTTTGGTTCATTGTTGAGGGTTTCCTTTGGTTCATTGTTGAGGGTTTCCTTCAGCTGTTTCTTTTGAAGCACCTTATCCTTCTCAACCAGCTCCTCTTCGTCCTCAGTCTTGGTGGTTTGGATCTTTTCGTTAGTTCCACGCTTCTTCTTAAAGAGACTGAACAACGACTTGCGCCTTTGTTTCGGCTGCTCACAGGCAAATGTGGGGTTGTAGTCTTTTCCAAATTGGTTGACATCAATAGCAGAGCCAGTCGCATTGATGTAGATGGAAGTAGGTGGTTGTGCAGCACTCAAGTCGGGCATGGACACTGCCGCAGCTTTGTTTTGGGAAATTTGGTTTGGTTTGGTCTCGGTTTTTTTGTCAGGAAGAGTGGTTATGATATCGAAGCAGTCAATACTATCACAAGGAGAATTCGACACAGTCTTTTTAAGCTCCTCTTCCTTCTTTTTTTGTGAATTCTTTCTTGAATCTTCTGAAACCGGTTGTTTCTCTGAAACCTGTTTTGAAACCCGCTGTTTATTGTCTGAAACCGTTTCTTTTTCTAAATCCTGTACTTTGTTTTCTTTTTTCAATTCGACTTTCTTTGGCTCCACGTCCTTCACGTAGTCATATTCTGTGGTTATAGATTCACGTCCGTTCGAAGCCTGGACGACATTGAGCTGCTGCTGCTTCAACTCCGGCTCGATTCCATCGTCCAGAAGCGACTTCTTCATGATCTGAAGCGAGCTGTCGGAATTGGAAGTGGTGAGGGGCTCTTCACTGCCTAACAGCGCATTGGGAGAGCTAAATCCAGAATTGTCTTCGATCTGGTGAGTATTGATGCCAAGCCCATGGAGCAGGATGCTGGAGCTTGTAAGAGGAGCATCGCTGGTGGGAAAAATCTTGGTGAGGCTCCGAAACCACTTCTTCAAGAGTTTCTTGTCCCCGGAAATAAAAAACGACTTGTTGAGATCAGCATCAAAGGCTGAGAATGTGATCTGGCTCGACGAATGGGCCATAGAAAGCTCATTAACCCGGAAAGGAGGGTACACCACTGACCGAGGTTGTGCACTTAGCAGAAGCTCCAAGATGGCCAACGCGTTGAATGCCTGAGGTTCGCCTCCCGGAGACCGATCTAGATTCAACAACAACAACTCCACACGGCGATTGCCCATGTGTAAGACGGCATTGGCTGTTCTATGGACGATTTGGTCCACGGTAAAGAAACACGACACATTGTGCCCGCTCAAGGACCGCACGTGGTCAAAAGTGATGTTATCGAGATCTGACTGGCTGCGGGCAGCATGGAAGTCCAGGAGAAGCTTCTCAACCCTGGCTTTGGCCTCACACAATTTGGAAACCACAAATGGATTTCGTATACGTGCTGTAATTGAGTCGATCAAACGAATGTAGCACTCACAATGGAGCAATGCATTCTCACATGTGGTGTCTGCCGTAAGCTGTTCAGTAGTGAGACACGACAAGAATTTTTCAAAGACAACAAAGTTTTGGTCGAACCATAACACCATATCGTTGGCAAAGTTCTTGAGCAGCTCGATATCGGAGTCCTGCTGCATTTCCTCCAAGCATTGCTGGGCCAAGCGGAGGATCTTTTGATTATTAGTGCATAGGCCCCGGACTATGGCAGCAATGTTCGTTTTGGTGTCGGGGGACTTGGAGCCTTTGAATGTGCCCAAAACTGTGAAGAGGTTTTCTTTTTGTGCAAGCTCCGCCTGGACGAACTCTTGCAAAGTTTGAGTTGAAGCCATTGGTGAATCGACGACACTAGCAGACAAGATCAACAGGAAGTTGCAACCAAAAGTATGGTATGGAGAGGAAATTGTTCTGACACGGAGGAAAAAGTCTGAGCCGAAGATCGTGGAAGCGAAGAAGCTATTTTAGCTGAATTAGTTTCGAATCCGAGATATGGTGTCAGCGAGCAAAGGCGGAGATGGATATATAAAGATGAGTAGAACGGGCAAGACGCGAAATAAATGCACGATCGCGTCGCGATTCACAGGAGAGATAGATTTCAAGAGCCCGTACATAGAGCCAGCCACATAGGAGGGGTAGCCGGGCCAAAGGAATTGGATGCAGGCCCGGAAACAATGGCAGCACCGAACACCAAAAAAAAAGAAGCCTTCGTACTTTCCGAAATTCCTTATGCCTATGACGTGGTCGTTGCACATATTCCACATATAGTGGTTCACAGGAGTCCCAAGGGTCTACGAAGGGGAGCTGCATATAGAGCAATGCGCGTATGAGATAAGTTTACCAAATTGGGTCCACTCTCGCTTCTTTAAGCTCACTTATTATGATGTGTGCAATATGTGCGCGTATTTAGACGTGGGTTGCGCGTCAAATCAGCATGGCCCATTGTTAGTGTACCGCAGTGCCTTCCATAAAACCAAGGAGGATGAGGCGATGTCTCTGGCTGAAAATACTCGGCTATGGTTTGGAGAATTGCGGTACAATTCCCTGGAATGGGAACTGGGAACTTGCTCATGTCGTGTATTAAGAAGAGACACCGTGGAGTATGAATGGGATCAGTGTAAGAGAGGAGTCAGTGTAAGAGTAGCGTAACTGTAGTACAGTAGAATACAGATTAAGCGAAACAAAGAACGTTTACCAATTACTTGTATTTGGACTCGCGCCCCTCTGCTCGGCTTCGCAGATGCCGAAACTTACGACTTCTGCTATTGCGGACCTGATAACTCAATGGACTTGGACTTAACCCCAAAATTCACTTCTTTTTTTTTCTTGGATCCGGTTTTGGTGATCCCTTTCAACCCAAAAATGGTAGAATTGTTCCACTGTGAAATTATGTCTTGCATACAATTATCCCAGGTTGCAGGCCAGTAAAGAACCAGCCAAGGCGTGAGTAAAGGGCCAAGAACCAAAATTCAATGAAGATTCAGAAGGGAACAGTTCAGTAAAATGCAAAGAGTCACCTCAATACACCATTTTAATTAATAGGCCCATTTGGAGACTATCCAGTCCATGACCTCGTGGAGTCCTTCCCCCGTGTGCCCCGAGGTCATGCTTATAATATACTTGTCGCTAGGAACCTCCTCCTGCAACCTCAAGGCTGAGGATACGGCTTCTAGAACCTTTGGGCGGTCTTGCGGCGCAATGATATCGATCTTATTGATAATCACACAAAAATGCGTGCCTGTCAAGTGGTCCTGCTGGATCACCTTCTCTCGGAGCTCTGTATACAGTTCCTCGAGTCTCTCCAAGCACGTACCGTCAATGACCCATATAATCACATCCAGCTTATCGAAGTAGTTGCCCCAGAAACTGCGGAGCGTCGTCTGACCCCCTACATCCCACGCATTGATGTTGTAGCCATACCACGGGAAACTGAGGATCTGAAACCCCATGGTGGGGGCCACGTTGGCCACGTCATGGCCCATGGTTTGGTTGAGGATGGTGGTCTTGCCCGCATTATCTAGTCCAAGGACAAGCACACGGATCTCCAAGTCCTTTAGCTTCTGTTTGCGGATGATGCTGAGAAGCCCCATTCTTCCCCGGATTCTGAAAGCGAGTGCGCCTTGAGACTTGCCATGAGAGACTGCATTCGCACCTGCACCATGTTGTAGTTATACCATGCCAGGGAAGAAACAGCACCTGCTTTTCGACCTCTCCAGCGTGCAAAGGCATCAGAAGAAAGAGCCAGCGCTACCGCTGCTTCAAGAGACCCAAAATGATGACGAGGCTCCGGTGCTGTGTCCGGTGTGCAGCAAGCCCATGGCATCTCTAGATATGCACCTTCGCATCCAGCATGTGGAGGCGTGTCTTACTCTTCAGCTACTACACGAGGAAACGGAAGGGACTAAGACTTTAAAGAAAGAGATGGTTAAAGAAGAGTGTATAACTTCAAAGCATACTGTGCACTACGAGCAGGTTAAAACTATAGTAGTGTCAGATTCAGAGCTAGAAGTAAAGCCAAAGGAGGAAGAGAAAGCAACAAAGAAACAGACCCCAACCAAAGAACAAGGTAAATTGAAGGAGGAGCAAAAAAAGGAGACTCACAAAAAAAGAGACTTGGGCGCTGTCCAGAAAGAAAACCTCAAGTACATCAACTCAAAGCCCTCGGTCAAGAGACCTCGCAAGGCCAAAGTGGAGGAACCTCCCACGGAACTTCTTGTCAGCAGCCGGAAAAACGCCATTCCCGAGCTAAAAGTCATGCGGTTCAGCGTATCTCCTCAAAACGATTATTGTGTATCGGTGGATGCGTTCAACTTCAAGCCCAGTGAGTATATCCACCAGTACTTTCTCTCACATTTCCATTCGGACCATTACGGAGGAATCTCCAAGCGGTGGTGCCGAGAACGGACACTTGACTCCAAAATCATCTACTGCTCGGAAATCACCGCCAGACTCCTCAATATCCGCTACAACATCGACCTGTGCTTTGTCTTCCTGATGCAGAACAATCTCAGGTACAGAGTGCGCAGCTACACAGAGCCTTCATCCGAAGCATGTGTTTCAGAAGATAATGCACCTGGCTTATATGTTACTGCAATCGATGCAAACCACTGTCCTGGAGCAGTCATTTTTTTATTTGAGAGTATTTCCATGGTGGGCGAGAAGTCATACTACTTGCACTGCGGAGACTTCCGGGTGTGCGAGTCGATCATGAAACACCCTCTTTTGAAGCAGTTTCTGCTTAAGGAAGATCTCAAACTCAATAAGGTTTACCTCGACACAACTTACATGTCTCCAAAACACAATTTCCCAAAGCAGGAGCAGGTTTGTACATCCATAGCAGACTTGATCGAAAAGCTAGTGGAGGACGAGCCTTTTCTGCGCCAGTGTTTCGGCAAGTCCACTCAGAGCAGGCTCACTGATCTCCTATCACTAGGTAAATCTAAGAAGAAATTGCTTGTTTTGGTGGGGACGTATTTGATTGGAAAGGAACGGCTCGCTACGGCCATACTGCGAAGAATGAGCAATGCTCCCATCTATGTTTCCAATACCGGAAGCAGAGGAGACAAAGAGCAGATCATTCGAAGCTACAAGGATGAGTATATTGACTCAGTGCTCACCACCGACCCCACGCTTCCTGGAGACCATAGTGTGATGATCCACTTGGTGCCCATGAGTACTGCAGGCAACATCCAGGACATTGCCAAGTACTTCAACCACAACCAGTACCACCAGAATTTCGAGAGATGCATTGGGATTCGGCCCACGGGCTGGTCGTTCCAGCTGAATGAAAATGAAGAGGATAAGGGGATTAAAACAGAACAGGATAAATTAATAGAGACAGAAGTGCAGGACATGCAAGCAGAAAATCAGAGCGCATTGTTTGAGGCAGAAGATCGGGACGAAATGCTAAAAATTGAAGGTCACAATGTAGAAGAAGACCGGGATGAGCTTTTTCAGCAGGTCCAAATACTACGAAAACACCCTGAATATTCATACTTGGATATTGTGCGGCAGAATACACCCAAACGGTATGGCAAAGTGGATAGTTCACTCTACCGGCTGTTTGCTGTGCCCTATAGTGAGCACCTGTCGTTCCGAGAATTGTCGTTTTTCACGATTTTCTTCAATATCCAAAGAGTCATACCAACGGTCAACACAGGCAACGAATGGAGTATCAAGCGGATGAACGACATCATCAAACGGTGGGAGAAGATTCGAGAGATGATCAAGAAGGGACTGGCCAGTGAAAAACTAACACTAGAGGATTTTTAATAGAGCAAAAAAGGGAAGAAAGGTTAATTATAAGGAAATGTGCCACTGAAGTTATTCACCAAACAACCACCACCAAACAACCACTATCAAAAACTAGGAACCACCAATACATCACAGACAACTAAAATACAATTCTTAAACTAATAAAAAAATGTCCTATAGAAATAATTGGAATCCATAGTACTTGGTATAATTATATTTTAGTGTTCTGGTGTTTAGTGTTCTGGTGTGCGGTCTGTCATGCTACATCTGATACGCAACATACAGGTAAGCATACGAACACGTGTACAAATCATACAATTCCGAATGTACTTTAAATATTGATATCAAGTTAATGATTTGAAAAAAAAAGCTCGTAAAAGCTCGTATGATCATGTAGCTACTAATTATTATCATTCACCACTGGTTCTAGTCTTGTCTCTATACAGTCACACACAGTAGACTGGTAGACTGCACCACGTGTACCCATAAGTTAGCAATGGAAAATAATGCACGAATCAATATACAGGTCTAATCATTAATACTATGGACTACTTTTACCACCTAAGATGTTATGGGAAATGACAGGTCATTGACTATTCAGTGTTCTCTTTGTTGGTGGTGACTTGACCCAGTTGCAGCCAGTGACGCGCATATTCGGTACCTTCCAGTCTTACTATTCATGATAAGCTATGCCATGACTATTCCATGAAGAATTATTTGATGTGTTTAAATAGTGAAAATTACAAAATTCTATACATACCATATAATTTTGAACAGTGTGTGTTTTTTTCCTTTTTTATTAAAAAAAAGGACTTAAGGGTTAAACCATTCTGTCCTGCATATAACACCACAGAACAAAAAATAGTTTGGTACAAGTTAAAGATGCAAACAATGGATTGGTAGATTATTCCAAGTCCATTTCATGGTTCGATATAGCTGTATTTATTGAATTTCTCAAAGTATGAAGTCAGGAGAATCTAAATCCCCAATTCATATGACCATCCCACCGCACTCAGGCCACAGTAATAGTCAGTACTAAGCTAAAAGTGTCAGTGTTAGTAGTAAAAAGTATTAGTTTAGTAGTGGTGATATAAAGAATAGTACAGTAGTAGTGGTGGTAGCAGTTATAGTAGTAGTGGACTTAGGTGTATGCGTAAGCATACAAGTGGTATCATCAATAGACTTCATCGAGTCCCGGGGTACGAAAGAAGTAATTTCTACTCTACTCTACTCTTATTTTGAAGGTATGAAGATACGACAGTTTCAGTAAGGTACATCAGTATGATATGAATATATATAGTGTGTGTAGTAGTAGTGTAGTAGTGTATATAGTGTAGTAGTATATGAAGTATAATAATACTATAATTAAAGTAGCAAAGAGTAAAGCAAAGAAAAAGGGAAATAGTAAATTCCGTCACTATGTGAAGTGACCATATACTCATAATGAGGCCAGATAAATGGTATGAGTTATTATCATGGTAGCAGTCAACGACACCACAACCTGTATATACTAAACTCACCATGGCAAGAAACCATGATAGTAAACAAGTAATGTTTGAGGTAAGACAGTCACCTAAGTATTATTAGTGGAGTAGTGGAGTAGTTAGTGAAGTATTAGTAGTGAATTATTAGTAGTGAATTATTAGTAGTGAATTATTAGTAGTGAAGTATTAGTAGTGAAGTATTAGTAGTGAAGTATTAGTAGTGAAGTAATGGAGTAGTTAGTTAAGTATAAATATTAGTCTGTGAGTATTCGTAGAGAGTAGTATGAGTGAGAATGATGAGCTGAAGAAGAGGTAGATAATTCCAGTGACGCAATATTCCACTTATTCAGTTACCACTAAAATCTTCCAAAAATACTCTACAAACCTACTCTATAATCGCCCATACTTCTATAAGCACAAAAATCTACTCTTCACTATAGTTTCACTGACTAGCTTCTACCGTACACCCCACCGTACTACCACACGCAGTACAGGCGAGACGCGAAAAACCAAGCTCGGTGGCCCACGCAACCCAGTCTATCCACATCACCAACATGGCCCGGCTTCTGTGGAGATCCACGCCCAAATCCACGAGGACCGCTCTACTGGCGCTTGTGATTGTCAGTTGCTCCATCCTCATTATTAAGCTCACGGGTCGTCCGCCCGATGACGAGACTCCCATACTGAAGCTTTTCATTCCATATGTGCAGTTGGTGCCCCGATATGCCATCTTCTACCCGTGGGTATTTGTCACGGCCATCTTTGCCGAGGTGTCCATCTTCTCGTTCTTGCTCTCGTTCGCCGTGTTGTTTGTTGCCACAGGCTACGTGGAGAAGTTCTGGGGCTATAAGGAGCTGGTAAAATTCCTCCTTTTGATTGGCTCCATCACCAATTTCTTGACTGTGATAGTCACAATCGTTAGTAATATTTTCCGGGGCGATGTGCTGGGCATGGACCAGCCACTAGGCGGCGGAATTTCGTACTACGTCGGGTTTTTGATTGTGTTGAAACAGCTTATACCGGAACACAACGTGGTGCTCTTCCAGGGCCTCATCAACTTCCGGGCCAAACACTTGCCATTCATAGTGTTGACCTTAGTGTTGGCCTGGTCGCTTTTGATGCGGACTCTCTACCCGGCCGTGCCTTCGATCCTCTCGTTTTTCATTGCATACAACTACTTGCGGTTCTACCAGTCGGTGTTCCTGGACCCGTTGCTTCCCATCACCAGTGCTAGCGGCGAAAACAGCAACTCGACCATGATAAGTGGAGATGCTTCGGATGCATTCCAGTTGGTCGAGTTCTTCCCCAACGTCACCAAACCTTACTTGGGCCCGGTGTTTTCGTCCATCTACGAACTCAGTGTGTTTGTAGGACTCGTGACTCCATTCAACGACGAGGCCATTGAGCAGAGTAACGCTCGCTCGCAGAAATTGTCTCTCCAGTTAAAACAGGCCAATAAACTGCTTTCAAATACGGTTGCTGAACGGAGAAGACAGGTTGCTTTGCAGGTCATAGAGGACCGGGGCTCGCAGGCCTAGAATAGACACACCAGGCAAACTATCATAGTACTATATTATAACTCACATCATCCTTTCAAGGTATAACTGGTATCGTTGGATAATTCTATTTTTTTGAAAAAAATAGAATAAAGCTGATACTTACATTGACTACTGTATGATATGTCCTGTACCTTTCTTTGCTTCTTCTTCTTCTTTTTTTAGCACCTCTACTTTAATTCTTAGTATGAACACGATATCCGTATTTACTTGAAGGAGACGCAACTTGTCGTATTCTGGAGCATAGTCAAGAAGACCATTCGTAGAAACATACGAAGTTTTAAATAGTTAAGTAACGACAGAACCATTGTTAGTTTCTTCAAGACGACGATGAGAGCTTTTGGATAAAGAACAAGTGTCACAGTCGGCATGATTACATAATTTGTAGCTCATAGAAATTACAGTGGTGATGGTAGTATAGAAATAGAAATAGAAATAGAAATAGAAAAAGAAGTAGAGGTAGTGACTATAGTTGGAAGTTCACTGTGGTTGTTGAAATAGCAGTCACTTGCAATGGCTTTTCAGTTTGCATACTGGGTGGTATTATACTGATGATAGTTACTAATTAGATTGATCATACTGACAGCCAGTCTATTAGAAGGACACTACTACTTCTACTTCTACTTCTACTTCTACTTCTACTACTACTACTACTACTACTACTACTACTACTACTACCACTACTACCACTACTACTGTTGAAAGTATTAAGTAAGTATAGACGTATAGAAGTATAGTAATAGAAATAGTAATAGTAATAGTAATAGTAATAGTAATAGTAATAGTAATAGTAATAGTAATAGTAATAGTAATAGTAATAGTAACAGTGGTAGTGGTAGTGATACTAGTGGAGTAGCAAAGAAGTATAGCGATGAGTACTAAGAGTACGACCTGTCTATAATTTTCGTACAAGCACAAAGTGTGAACCATTAGTCTCCTGCAACCAAAGCTAATAAGCATTAGGATTAGGATTATTACCAGTAATCAGTACTCAGGGCTCAAAACCCATTATTGATATACAGTGTTTTTCAAAACTATTCAAACCAGTGCGACAAAATGTTTCGTACCCCTTCGCACAATCTTTCAAACCAAATAGACAAGTTGTTGTATACAGGATAACAAGGAAACAAGTTCAGTTCCGTCCGTTTTTCACCCTTGATTGGTACTGCAAGACTTCTGTCCCAAATGTAGTACGTATGAGGCAATCCTCCAGTTTTAAGATTTCAGAATATCGAATTCTAATAAAAGTTGGTGTGGAACATTACGCCATTTGGTTTGAAAGACTTTGCGAAGGGGTACGAAACATTTTGTCTTCTTGGTTTGAATAGTTTTAAAAAACACTGTACTAATACTAAAAGGTCTAGATTCTTTTAAGACTATAGTCGGTCAAAACCCATAGTAATAAGGCAGTATTACGAATGGGGAAATGGTCTTTCTAGGTCATGAACCAGATCATGAACCAGATCATGAACCAGATCATCCAATGGTCAAGAAATAAAAAGGAGTAAGGCGCCATTTCAACTAGTATACAGGCAATGTGTGTGATAACACTTTTCTGGGGCTTTAGGTCTGGTACTGACGGTAATTACTGGTATTTAGTGTCTGACTCATTTATTTCATTTTCAAATATCATAATTTGTGATTTATTATCCATATTTAAATACTTAATTGTTCAATTATATCCCATAATATATACTTTTATGTTGGCAAGCAGCTGGAGAACCTAAGTGAAATATTGATGTATAATAAGAAACCGGGATTATCTTTTCTGATACCTATGACCATAGGGCTCATAACCCCAAAGACCAACACCACCAATTTCACCACATACAAGATATTGTCATCAAAAGAATAATACAGGATTTTTGAACATACTAAATATTTTGATCTCTTAATATGCCCAATGTATAATGCATTGTATTGGTGTTTTCTAGTGACGTAGTAGGTCGCACTCAGGTAGTATAGTATACGGTACATTTATTTCGGAGTATTTCACAGTACACAGTACTGGATAATTCAAACAATACTAAAAAATCCAAAAGTCAAGTCATATCTCCAAAATCCCAATAATCATAAAAATAAACATAATCATAACTTACACCGAAACCATAACTACAAATTCACATACATACAAAAAACATAGCCCTAATAAAAAATCTCCATAAGAAACTGCCATAGTACCATGTTATTTCTGGTGGTCTGCTCACAGTAGAGATAACGCTAGAGGTGCGAAAAAGATGGCACAAGCGCGCGAGATGTCAAGTTAAACATTCACCGCACCTTTTCTCTTCTTCCATGCTAGCAGGCATGAGATTCCGTCCCAAAAACACGTCAGGCGGGAATTCGGCGTCGGTCCCCTTCTCATCGTCGACACCACGTAATTTCCGCACCTTGAGAGAAAACAAGGTTGTGGTGGTGCTTGTGGTTTTGTTTGTTGTGTGGATCAGTAGTCCGCTCCAAATGGTCCGCTCGGTTTTTGGCACCTCCCCGAAATACCCACCTGGACACCCATACGGAAGTCTCCACGTGGAAGAAGTGACGTCGCGCTTCATATACCCGGCTATTGAGAATGTGGATACGCTTAAGAAAATCGGCATCGAGGGGCTCTTTAGCGTGGATACTGCTCGAAACATCATCAAGTCGTTGAACACGTTGGACGACCTAAAACCACAGAAACAGAAGGTTAAAGAAGAGGCCGAAAACGCAGCCTCGGATGAGGCCCGGGCTCGCAACCAATTCAAGAACCACGAAAAGCTTGTGTACCGGCCCAAGTCCAACAAGGACTACCCCAAGGTGGTGGTGGTGACGGCCGTGGACTATGAGAAGTATAGTGTGGACTCGTTGGCCAAGATCTTGCAGAACAGAGTCAATTACGGCTATACCAACAACTACGGAGTGTATGTGCGGTACCACCAAGAGTTCTGCCCTATGATGAAGTCATTGGTGTTCTTTTCTGAAGCCCAACGGAAGAAATGGGTCCGCATGTATGCTATGCGTGCAGCCATGTTTGCTTTTCCAAAAGCTGAATGGTTCTGGTACCTCGATGAAGATGCTCTCATAATGAACAATAAGGTGGACATCATGTCGTACCTCTTGAACCCCGAGTCGTTGCGTGGGGCTTTATTGCAGGAGCAGCCTGTGGTTCCACCTTCGGGACCCATCAAGACATACCGCAACTTGAAGCCGGAGAATGTGAACCTCATATTCACGCAGTCAGAAAAAAAGATCGAGACAAACTCGTTTTTGGTCAAGAACAACGAAATCGGCCGTGCGGTATTGGATGTTTGGGTGGACCCGCTCTTCTTAAACTATAACAGTTTCCCTTACGGCCCAGACCTGGCCATCTCGCACATCTTGCAATGGCACCCGTTCCTCTTGAGCAAAATGGGTATTGTCAAGGGCAGAACCATTAACTCGCTCCATAGTGAGTCCAGCACCTTGGACCCCAAATCCGACCACACGCACTACTTTAACGGCGACTTGGTGGCCCAGTGGTCCAACTGTTTTGACAAGAAAGATTGCACTAGGATCTTGGATAAGTTCATCAAGAAATAGTGTATATTAATGCATCCACAAGCAACCAGACAAATAGAAAATAAAGTTACAATCATAACCCTGGAAAAATAGCAGTAACTTGAGTACATCTGAGAGTATATCGATGAAGTATACATTGACTGTAGATGTATAAGTCATAGGTCCAATCCGTACACTACACTGTACAGTCTTATACTCTACTCTAGTCTACTCTAGTCTACTCTAGTCTACTCTGCCACTACTCAGTGAACTTGTACTAATAATGATATACCTCGAGAACATACTCTTTTGACGGTATTTTTAGGGCTTAAGAAAGTACATTCAATTGGCACATACCAGAAACATCTTGAGGCAATAAAAATAGTAACCTCTGGTTTTTGTCTCTTATATAGACTGGTTCCAGTGGCTTCCTTCATATAGCAAAGCATCATTATCCATGGAATTGATATCCTGCTAAACCAGACTCTAGACTACATAATCAAATAATCAGGAAGAAAAATGAATCCTTACAGTAATATACTATCACCTCTCACTTCCATACAAATATTTATGACACCGCTATTCAAATACCACAATTTTTTGTTTCACTACATCTGCATTTTTGTTCCTTACCAAAAAAAGGAACATATTCGTAGTTCTTCATAGTTTAACTCAACATAATTATAGTTATCTTAGTGTGTATCGTCGTCGTCGTCCTCCTCATCATCATTAGCAGAAGCAGCATTTGGTGAAGGACTTTGAGTTTCACTCCTGTTTTCTGCGTTTCAGAGTTTTGGCCTTTTCAATGTTTTGGCCTTTTAGATTTTTTGGCATTTTCGATCTCCTTCTATGAAGATTTTTCTCTGTTATTCTCATCAAACGAATTGTCTTCTATGTTCATCTTCTTGACAAACTCCTTGACCAAAGTAACCGATTTTTGGTGAATCATACTGAACTTGATTTCTGATTTCTGTTTCTCTTGCTTCTTATTTGGTCATAATCACCACACTATATGTATAACATGTGATATCCTTATGTACAACAAACTTGATGGAGTTGGAGTCAAAGATCAACATTGGTTTCTTGAACCCGAAAATCAACTATGCTCAACTAGCAGAATCGACGTCTTCTGGAGGGATAAAGATAGAACATAATGAGACTTCTTTTGACCCTCTGTATGACTCCACCATAGGTAACCACTATTCTTGTAGCTTCATTGAAGCTCAAGTAACTAAACTACTCACTATACCACTATAACACACTAACACACTAACACACTAACACACTAACACACATTACCATACATCATAAACCTATACAGAAAAGATATGGTGTCTTTCATAGAAAAAGTTTGTAGAGAAGTAGAATTAGCTAAAGTAATTATCTTTAAGTCATATTTAATAAACTACATTCTACTAAACTAAACTACACTACACTATATACTATAATAAAAGCAGACTGACGAGGGTCACAGTAGATTCAGAGTACACACACCAATAAATACTAATTTTGACTGAGTGGTATGGTAGTGCCAGTACAATATAGTATAATGGTAGAGAGTAGTATAGAGTAGTATATGCTTTGATAGTGTGACTAAACAACTACACTCTACTGTACTATCACTCTACTATGCTATCACCCCAATCTACTATCACTCCAATCCACTATATACATTGGCTGACTTCATCAAGTCATTAACTGTGAGGCGTACTGTGAGGCCAGTACTATGTGACTCTATGGTACCTGAACCTCATTGACTCAATACCCAAAGATACCTCTGTAAAATTTTCATGACTTGTGGTTTTCATTCATCATCACAATGAGTACAGTAGACTGATTCACTACCTCTCAAACCATACTATGGTAGCACTACTGCTCTTCCACTCTACTTCATATTTGTAGTAATCTACTAATCTACTTCATATTTATCTAATACCTCCACCGGCCCAAACCTACATACTTTTGTACTATGGCCATCAACATAGAACAAAGTAGTAGGTACTGCCACACGAGAACGATGCTCAATGCACTATTTGATATTATGTAGTATCTGGTCCACTAAACCTGTACTGACTATAATATTCCTCAGTTCTGGTGCTTCATGCCAGATCGTGTTGATGCCAAATCAAACAATATCATAGTATCATACTACAACAATTCAAACAAATAAATTGATAACTATAAAATTGCTCTATACAAATCAACCTTCTAAGGGCTTAGAAGGCCTTTGACTTATAAGGCGTCGCAAGCGATGATGGAGTGAAGGACCAGAAAGTGATCTGGACATTGCCACTCAGCCACCACGAAGACACTTTTCCGGTATCGTTGTGGCTGGTTCCTCTAGGCTGGAAGAGACCCTGGAAAGTGTCGCTCAATGTCGAGCCGACATCGGCAGGCACGTGGCTGGCAGCAACAGCTGGGGCAGCAATGATGATCACGAAGAGCACCAACACCAAGAAGTACAAGGTACAGTACTTTCTCACCATTCTCTTTCTCAACTTGGCCTGCTTCAACGAGAAGATAGGAGGTCTGATGAGTCTCGAGGGCTTCAACCAGAACAACATCGTGGAATGCCATCTATCAATCAAAGGCACAATGATCACTGGCAACTGGATGAAGAGAATCACGTGAGCCAAGATAAAGTCTCCAGCGAACTCTGACATCTCAATGGTCTTGGCACAGAACTCTCTGGCTGGCTGGGTGAATGCCATCCAGCCCATACCAGTGCCATACCACTTACCAGTCCAGAAAGCGGTGTTGGACTTATCGTTCTTGAACTCTCTGGTCAAGAAGAGCAAAGTCATTAACTTGAACAACAATCTCTGGATGTAGATCATGGTCACCACTCCCAACAACATTCTAGCGAAGTTGAAGCCTTCCAACACCCACATGACAATGAAGAAGATCAAGTGCACCACCACGGCCACTCCGTGGGCAACACCTGCAATGACTGCACCGGTCTTCTTGCAGCACATGCCCAACATTGGACCTGCGCAACATGCCAAGCCGAGACACACACCTAAGCATCCCATATCAATCACCACTGGAGCCAAAGCGCACACAAGCACTCTGACGGTGGAGTTGACCGTGATAGGATCTGTGGAGGATCTTCCGGAAACGGTGTACTTGGTAACACCAGTTTGAGCATTGATGAAAGTGTAGGCAACAAACAAAGCAGCGGTGTAGAAGACACAAGGGAAAAAGTCAGCAAACAAAATGTTTGTTCTGTGAGCTCTGGAGGCATCTCCTGCACTCTTCTCGGAAACATCGCCAGTGATCTTTCTCTTGAAACCGGTGATTCTCGATCTGGAAAGCTTAACGTATCCAATCCACGAGTTTCTGTGCCATTTGGTGTTACCACGAGAAAGCCATCTAATAAAGTCACGGTAGTCAATGAAGAAGTCCTCCCATGCGAATTGATGAGGGTTGAAAAGGAAGGGCGAGAACATCAAGGCCGACAAAGAAGCCCAGAACCACAACAAAGGTGCTTGCCAATGGGCAACGGAACCAAAGAGAATAATCAACATGGATCTTGCTCCCATGTAAATGGATGAGTCAGCAAATCTGGAAAACAAAATGGAGAAAGGAATACGCGACGTGGCGAAACCTCTTCCGGTGGAAATATATCTGGCACCTCCCACAGTCAAATCGGTAATCAAGGAAGTGGAGTAAATCTGGGCGACGAACACCTCAAAGAATGGAGACAACGAAATGAAATGTCTGCAGAATCTCTGCGTGGCTTTCCAGAGACCTCTCTCAATCAATTCTTGAACAGCCAATGGGATAAAGGAAATGAAGAAAACAATAAAGATGGACAAGGTATAACGTCTGATCCAATCGACAGCAGGCGACAAGTTGTAACATCCGTATGGTCTCAATCTGTCGGTAATAGGAACATTCTTGTTGTAGTCACACAAGATAGACTCGTGGGCCAAGGAGTTCAAGTTAGCCAACACCAACATAAAGGTTTGCAAAGACAATTGAATGAACAAATTGTTAATGTGGAAACCTGGGTGTCCATAGTAGAACGACAAGAAACGGTCCAATGGCAATTGCGTCGACAAGTAGTAGTACTCTCTGGACAACATTTGCTCTCCCATACCAGCACCAATCTTGGTGGTAAAGTTACAGATGGAGCCGAAACCCATATCTCTTCCCTTACCACACTGGTAGTATTCACAGTGCTTGATTCTTCCTCCTCTCAACATGGCAGTCATACCGGCGTAGATATCTTCGTTCAAATGCAAACCCTTTTGTGCTTTGGAAACACCACCTCTGGTCAACATAAAAGTGGCGTTCAAGAAATCAGGATGTCCATAATGCAACTTACCTCCAATCTGGGCCAAGGTTCTTGCGAACAAAGTACCGAAGGTTTGTTCCTTACCAGCAGCAACATCTCCCAACACACCAGAGTTCTCAGAGAAAATGTATTCTCTGGCACCCAAGATAGCGACAGGCGATGCTTGCACATCCTCGGATTTGGACAAGTTAGGGGCATATGGGTTCACGTGTTCAACATTGAGTTCCTCGAATTCAGCCAAGACGGATCTGATTTTCAAACATTCCTCAAGATAGTTATCTTGATTGGCATCAATCAACTGGATGTATTCACCTCTGTGGAAGATAATCGAGTGGTTCTGGTTATCGGACTTACCGTCACCCAAAATTGGATTACCCGACAATTGCACTCTGAACTTTGGACGACGTCTACCATTTTCCAAGACTTCACAGTGACCATCAATCAAAGCGGAATAAACACGAGGTTCTTCGTCTTCGGTTAATGGCGGTTCTTCGTCCAAGAAAGCGATCTGCAAATCTGGGTAGGCTCTCAACAAAAATTCAGCATTCTCCATTTCATCTTCCTTGAATTTGGCTAATCTTTGCATGGAAACAACGAACTTGAACTTTCTTCTGGCCATTTTTTCTAAGGCCATTTCCAATCCCTCTGGGTCACCACCGAAGTATTGAACCAACTCTGGGTTTTCAACACGGTATAACAACTTGATTGCTCTTGCATAGTTCATGAAACCAGACACCGTACGGTACAAGGTTTGCGATCTCAACGAAGCCCAGATTCTGGTTCTCAAAGTGTACTCAGGAGCAGCGGACTTGAAACCAATACAGTAAAAAGGCAAATCATTGATCTTGGACTTCAAGCCATCTTCGCTTTCCTTTTCTTCCTCTTCTCCATTCTCGAAAGCTGCGGTTTCTTCTGCCAAAATCTTGGTGTCCTTCACGAAACAGTCCCATTCAACAGGATGCAATTGTTTCAAGTACTCCAACAAGGTAACTCTGGAGAACTGGTCATCCTCTCTGATAATTTCTCTCAAAGACAAAAGAATCTTCTCAGAGTAATGAGGAGTAAACACAGTGAAGGTGGGCATGTTGTCAACGGGCAAAGGTTCCAAAATAGGCGTGGCCAAGGACTGAGCGAAAAACGAGATACGTCTCTCTGCTTCAGAGTTTCTGGGGAAGAACTCCGTCTCGAAGTTGTTGTCATCCTGAGACACAAAGAAGGTTGGAGCTCTAAGAGTTCTCTTACCCTCCACCTCAGATGCAACTTGGTGGTACAACAACTTCTGAACGTGATCAATGGCCAACAAATGCTCTCTGTACATCGAAATGATGATAGCATTCCAAACTTGCGAAATCAAAACCTTTGGCTTGTACTTGATCTCCATCTCCGTGGTGGCCAAGATCTTCAGGTAAATTCTCTTTGGCAATCTGGTGAAAATGTTTCTCCAAGGAGTCAAAATCGAAATACCCAAGTAGAAAGAACGGCCAACGGAAAACACACAGTTACAAACAATGTACCACATGTAAGTATCCAAGAAGAACAAAAGCAAGTCAACAAGGATCATCAAACCTAACACAATCTTGGCTTGTTGTCTGCACAACTTGTCACCGAACCAGTAATCACCGTTACATCTCATGGTCATGGTGGACAAGTTTCTGATAGGATCTCTCAAAGACAAAGTCAAGAAGAAATAAGATTCAGACAACTTGGCAGCGAAAACCACAGTCCACAAGAGGTAGGACATCCACATGTCCAAACCCTTCAACTTGTAGAAGTTGGCAGTGAAATTTTGCTGAGCCAAAAAGGTTCTCGACTTCTTGTCCAAATAAGGCGTAAACAATCCACCCAAAGGCATGACTGCAAAGAACACCAAAGTGGCAATGGAGATGAAGAATCCCACAATCGACAAAATGTGAGCAGTCTTCGAAATTGAAGAAATACCGGCCCAGTAAAAAGTGAACACCACAGGAGCAAGATTGATAAGGAAAATTCCAATCAAGAACATTAAACGACGGGTAAGATGCTGGGCACCGGCCCATTCTCTTGGCACGAACATCCACTCAAAACAAGTGGCCAAAATTTGGATAAAACAAGCAATAACACCTCCAATAGCTGGTGCAGCCCATTTCGAAGATGCAGTAGGTTGGTTGTTGAGGGTTTGAATGTAGTTCTTGGTGTACAACGTTGGAGAGTTGTAGGCCGTGTACATCCAGTAGATACAGATGTGGATGACCCAGATTCTGTTGAAGTTGGTGATGAAATGCAACCAGGTTCTGATTTCCTTGTAGGTCTTGAAGAACACGTTCTTCCAGGCCACCTCACCCAATCTAAGGTATCTCTCTTCCGCAGGAATGTCCACCAATCTGGTGCCATCCTCAAAGATGATTCTAGAGATACCTTCAGGGTACCAGAACAATTGATTCACATCATCATACCCGATGACGTCGTTGTGATCCTTCTCACGCTTGACGAATCTACCCTCGTAGATTTCGTACACTTGAGATCTGATAAATCTGTAGATTGGAGTGATGACTCTGTTCAAGTAGTCTCCCTCAGGAACGGGCTCTTGTCTTTGTTGACACTGGGGCGACATCAAGTAGTCCTGAGCGGTTTTGTAAATGTAACAAAGACACTCGGAAGTGAAACGGACCTGGTTAGCCTCACCCCACACAAGCAAGTAAAGCGCAATGTCCCTGACTCTTTCCTCCGGAGTCAACACATTCATCTTGGCCTTCCACTTGATTTCGGCGGCATCCAAAGAGTAGTCACCTTCTAGTTCAGAAGCTAAGGCACTCAAGTCCTGGCCATGCTCCTCCACGGCCTTTCTGGCCTTCTTGGATTTCTTGGAAGCCTTTCTGGCCTTCTTTCCAATCTTGCCCAAGTTCATGTTGGCAAAACCAATGGACTCATCCAAATCCTGCTGAGAAGCAAAGTACCATTTCTTGTAGTTGGCATTGTCACCTCCAATGTAGTCAGCGTGCAAAGACAACAAGGCCTGAGCAGGAGACATACGCGAAGATCTGGAGTCCAACAATGTCATGAAGTAGTCAAACATGTTTCTCATAGAGTCTCTTTGGAAACCAAATTTGTTGGTCAAGTCAATAAACACATCCTCAATGTGCTCGATTTTGATGGGAGCTTGAGGATCGGCAGACCATGCTGGGTAAGGCAAGTTGGAGGACAACTGGAACTGAGTTGGATCGTAGTTAGGGTTTCCTCCATAAATAGGAGTGGAAGCCCCCGAGGATCTAGCGCCACCATAACTCATCTGCGATGGAGTGTACTGGGTTCCATATTGGTCGTAGCCAGGAGTACCCGGGTTCTGGCCTCCATAACTGAAGTCCGAAAATGCCTCCGGGTCTGCGTTGTAACCAGCCCCCTGCTGGGCGTAGTTCTGGTAAGCATCCATGTCGTAAGCTTGTTGATCATAAGGCTGGTCTTGGTCATAATACTCATTCTGCTGATATTGACCAGCATGGCCCATATCGTTGTAGGGACCCTGCTGATAATAACCATCCCCCTCAGCAGCATGCTGTTGGTTCGGGTCATAGTAGTTGTGATTGTTATCGTAAGACATCTACACAGTCGTTAGTAAAGGAGAGCAGAGAGGGAGGGATATAAGTTGACAATTAGACAACAAGAATGCGGAGCGGATTTTCAGGTATGTTATGCGAAAGGCCTTTAGGCTAGACGCAGGACAGCTTTTCGGAATTAGGCAGTTGATCGACCAAAAATCCTCGCTGCGATTTCTGCGCCTGGTGTTTCTAGCGGCAGGGCGTACCAACTTCCGATATGCTTGGTATTTTTTTTTGGCCAGAACAGTACGGCCAACATGTATAGAACATGCCAGTACACATGCCCGCAACAGAACGAAACCCTTTAAAGCAAGTACCCTTTTAGAGCAAGTTGTCCCTTTGGTTCAAACTTTGAATGTGGCTTGGCTAGAGACCGTATGTTTCCAAAATCGCCCAAAATAGAACCCCATTCAAAATCTCCATTATTCTCCAGTTAACCTCCAGTCCCACAGTGTTCACTTTAAAGTGTGCTGCGCCTTGGACGCTGCATACAGTGCGCGAAAAAGAAACGGGGTCACGTGTGCACGCTTCAATCAGGCTTCAGATGTCCCCGAACAGGGAAATTAATTGTGAAAATGCCTGTGCCTCATCCGCGCACTTTCACTCTCGGGCAGTGCGAATGAAACTGTAGGCTTAGCAACGACCGGGGCCCACACACGGATGCCATCGAGATGCAAGTTCCACGGATCCACGTGTTTCAAAATAAAACAACACAACAACAGTGTTATGTTTCAGAGTTTCATTTTGTAACACGCTTTGTGTAGACTTATCCAAAGCGTATCCCTGAACGGGTTGGTCGTACATCCCTGGCTGGATATTCTGGAGAGTGGTTGGCAGACTGATGTGGGATCAGCACAAGTAGGCGAAGCAGAAACAAAACATGGACATGGCATAATTAAAATCAACAGCAGAACTGTTTGCATGGACTCACACTCTTCGCATCCCAAACTCCCTTGTATTCTTATATCTTAGAAATTATTACATACCTTGCGATAACGAACAGCGACTGATGAAGAAAAGAAGAAGCAGGTAGATTAGCGGTGCGATTTCAGATCAAGTGGATCAGAAACACGAGGCGCGCACGACCAGGCATTCCTTGTGCGAGGCGCGATGGAGCGCAAGGAGTTGAAAGAAGCTCACGGTGTGCACTCAGGCTGCGAGTGGTGCCGCCT
This sequence comes from Metschnikowia cerradonensis, assembly GCA_002370635.1. Classification (NCBI taxonomy): domain Eukaryota; kingdom Fungi; phylum Ascomycota; class Pichiomycetes; order Serinales; family Metschnikowiaceae; genus Metschnikowia; species Metschnikowia cerradonensis. The sequence continues at coordinate 39,623 of NKZD01002005.1, read as the reverse complement.
GCGCATGCTCATACAGGACTCGCATCGGGTACTACTTCGCCGGGCCGACAGCGTGTCTCATATCGGTTACTGGGAGAAGTGGCGATGGGAGAGGAAGGTTGAGGAACTGCATATGTGCTTGGCCCAAATAGAAAAGCACACGTGATTTTATACTATCCAAATTCTCAACTTTATTTCCTTTGGCTCGGCTCACCTTCTCTTCGTCGGTTTCATAGGGCGCGGGTCCAGCGGTCTTACAGCGGTCTTACATTGCTACGTCAAACAGTGCGGGCGCATCGGCTTCGCAATTACTAATCTAATCCCGCAACCGATTCAAGTTTCTTCGACGCACTATGGATTTGGCGCTCACGTGACGCGTCTGATAAGTCTATATCTTGGGAGAATATCTTGAGAAGAGTATCTTGAGAAGATTGTAACAGCAGGAAGTAGTAGTCTATCAGCTTAGTAGTGTTGAACTGTACTTTAGTGGTGTACTTTAGTGTGGTGTATGATTGGTAGCTCGTGCTGTAGTGATTCTACAGGTGATCGTTTGTTAAGATGCACACCTAAGACTAATCGGTCCAGCCCAAGGAAGCAAGCTCGGACATGATTTCGTCCTCCTTATTGATCTTGCTGACCTGCGTAGCCTCTAGAGTCTCGCCGCCCGCATGCTTCATCTTCAAGGCTTCTATGGCCCGAAGCTTCTTCAACAACGACCGGATCTTCTTGTCATCGGACAACACAATGGTGCTGGGGGCACTGGTGTCCGAAACCTCCTCAGACTTGGTCTCGCTAGCACCTTCTGCAGCCTCTGGCTTCTTGGCTCCCTTCTTCTTGCGATTCTTCTCGGGCTGAACTGCCAAACCTGGAATCACTCTTCTGGACCCTGGGGCATACGACACCGGAGTCTGAGCCATCGACGACTGCATTTCCTTTTGGTACAACGAAGTAGATGCAGCGGAGGCTCCACTGGATCTGGCATGGGGTGGCCTGTAAGCACCAGCCTTCTTGACCACATCACCTCCTGATTGACTTGCTTTCTTGGCAAGGTACTCTTGTGCAGAAGGAAGAGGCTCGGGGCTGGGCTCCAACTGTCTCAATGCCGGGAACTTGTCTATGCTCTGCGGTTTCCACGAGATGGTAAGCAATTCGGCGTACTCTTTCAAGTAAACCAACTTTCCACTGGCATGCCACACCTTCAAGCCGTTATCCACACGCAACCTTGGAGATGTAGTAGCAGTTAGGATAAAACGGCCACATGGAGACCACTCACACACCGAGGTGTTGGAAGCTTCGAAACTGCACACCTTGAGGAACTTGTTCTGGCGGTCGTACACGTCCACCGTGCCCTGCAAATTACCGAACCCAGCCACAAGCACAAACCTGCCATGAGGAGAGTAGAGAATGGTGTTTCTAGGTGCAGTTGGCAATGAGTGGATCGAGTTACCTCTGGCATCGAAAAACGTGGTTTCCGAAGGCATGTAGCCATAAGAAACAGCAAACTCTCGGGCCGAAGGCGACCACGTGATATCGTGGATAGGTCCCTCTCTCCTCAAGTCGATTCTTTCGTAGGAGCCCGCAATGCCAAGCAAATATAAGTTAGTTTCTCCATAGTAAGATTTGTTGCTAGAGTCGTGGTCGGTGGAGGCCAAGGCTAGCAAAGCCGTGCCCAACGCGTTCCACACCAAAGAGCACTTCTCCGCCTTAAAAAACGACTTCAAGCAAATAGGTTGAGCAAAGTTGGGGATGCTATAGATGAGCACCTGAGCAGGCTTCCCACCCTTTTCAGGGATAAACACGGCCACAGCTGGGTTCAAGCCTGGACTGATCTGGAAGCTCTGGAACGTAGCCCCGTCCTGGGTCTTGAACTTGTGCGAAGGCTTCTTGATGTCCAAGTTGTCGGTCAACTCATAGAAGTGAATCTCCTTGTTATTGAGGTTCTTGGCCATGTAGTTCCCGTCCTGAGTGAACTGAGGCTTCCACCCAGCCTGGTGCTTGCTAGACCACTTGGTAACCACATCCTTGCGCTCCACATCATACAAGAGCACGTTATCCGACCACACACCACTCTCCTTATTGAGCAAAGTAGGCTTGGTCCAAAGAGTCAAGTACTTGCCGTCGGGGGAAAAATGAAGATCGAATGTTTCCTTGATGTCGATCTGCGCCACGAGCTCGTCATTGGTGCTGTTCTCCTTGGTGCACACTATCGTGACATGTGTTGGTTGTGTGTAGGCAAAGTATGAGCCATTGGCACTGTAGAGGGCGCACCGCACTTCAAGCGTGGGCTTGGGGAACGTGCTGATTTCCGTATAGTCCTGGAAAAGGTCTATCGACTTGGGTTGCCGGCCTGAGGTTAGTATAATGTTTTAGCACGAATCCGAAATAGGGAAACCAAATTAATGGAGCTCGGGGGAGAGCCCAGATCTTGAAATCTATGTTTCATGCGTTTGGGCTGGGCTTGACTTTGGGGTCTGAGATTGTGTAGTTGAATTTGGAGAGCCCCAAGCCCTAGGATTAAGTTCCACAGACGAAATCAGACTTCCAACCTCAACACCCAAACCGACCGCCACGTGTCCATTATCATCATGCTTACATACAGAAGAATTGCGTGGTTTGGGACATGGTGGTGGGAAGAGTACCAGAGACTGGCGAAAAAATTTGTGCGCGGGAAGAATGGACTTCGCGGTGTGTTTTGGTGTAGGAGAGTTGAGATGAGTGGGGAACGTTATGGCGAGCACCTGGTGGTTATGCCATGAGTGTACCCTACTTTTTTTTGGTCAACGCTATTTATAAATTATCGTCTATACGTAATTTTTTCATTACGATATAATATATTACTGTATATTTTATTGTACTGTATTGTACTGTATATTGTGTGTTATACTGTACTACTACACTATTGTGCACTATACTGGCACTACACACCATACTATACTACTGTATTGTACTGTAGTGAAGGACTATACTGAAAGACTATAAAGCAAACTACTATGCTTCTCATATCACTCACTCTGTAATATCTACACTAAAAATAGTCTTATTCTGAACTACTACACTGTACTACTGTACTACTGTACTACTGTACTACTGTACTACTGTACTACTGTACTACTGTACTACTGTACTACTGTACTACTGTACTACTACTACTACACTACTATGTTGTGCTATATAGTATCGGTATATTACCGGTAAGCTGGTATAGTATCTGGTGTAGTGTCTAGTAAAATCCTATGTGGATCTAGTCACTCGTTTCCACTTATTCATGAGATACTCATTGATGTGTGAAGTATGTAGTCTAGGAAGTAGTAAGAGTATGCTAAAAATGGTATAAATTACGAGATAGTGTCTAAAGTCTAATGGGTAACTAATATGTCGTAGTGTGGTCAATGAGTCTTACATCTGATATGTGGTGTCTAGTATGTGGCATATAGTAATCTAGAACACTTGAATGGTCATGAGTTCCTGTTTCTACTGGTATTGCGTTTCTTGATTTCTTATACCATGGGAGCCAGTATCTAGTACCAGTGCCAGAACCATGGTGTATGTAGTTTAAATGGACTATGACAAGCAGTGAAGACTGTACTAGTAACTTCTGACATCTGATTTCTGACTCAACACTCTAAACCAGTGTACTACTGCTCTGCACTCAATATAGTCTGCGGTACTGTAGTATTGTAGTAGTGTAGTATACCACTGGACTAGCACGCTATACTTATACAATATTCTACACACTACACCACACACTACTGTCCTACTGTACAATATCTACTCCACTCTAAGCTATACACTATACCATACCCCATAATATCGGTAATACAGTACTATAAAACTACTCCAGTATACACCACACAATCCTATATTGCATGATCACACTACATGGTACTGTAGTACTATACTCAGTATCTAGCATTATATTATGCTACTGTACTTAACTGTAGCACACTTTTCACTATACTGTACTGTGGTACTAGACTATTTACTATAGTTCACTGTACTATACTGTACTATACTGTACTATACTGTACTATACTGTACTATACTGTACTATACCATCAAACTGGATCACACTATACTACGCTACACTATACTACTTTACTGTACAGCTGTAATATATATTATAAACTATGAATTGCACTGTTTACTGAAGTGTACTTATCTACAGCTAATTGTACCACTATAATGTACTATTTTCTGTACTAAACTAAGCTATTGGAGACTAAACTATACCACTGTATTGACATACAACCATACGTTTATACTATAGCACTGCCCTTGTACTACATCACTCTTTTAAACAGTACAAGATATTAAAAAAAGAACAATAGGGAAATACTATGAAGAAGAAGAAGTAATATACAGATATATAGACGATACAGTACGTGATATATTAGAAGGAAATAGTGAGAGATGTACTAGTAATTATTTTGTGGTGAGAGGTACCAACAGTTAGAGTCATAGTATGAAGTTACCTAGACACCATCTGTTACTTTACTACACTATGCTACTATACTACTATCATACTGTTATATTTTGGTTACATCAGGTATTCTGGTTACTATGTTCATTCGCCGATGATTCCTTCGAGGGAGGAATCTGAGGTACTTAAATACTTTTAGAGGAGAGGGCTTGCGAGGCTTAGCCCGAGAACAATAGCGATGAATGCCGTCTCAACATCGTACGATTTTGGGCCACAGCGACTTGAAGTGGCCATTGTTAGGATTAGACAGTGTAGGCTCAAAATACCTCAATAGGTAGGGTGCAACTTATGGTTGATCTAACACATACTGTACTATAATATACTACTGACTATACTACTATACTACTACACTACTATTTTCAACCAATGTTTTAGTATATATTAATATACAGGGATATGTAAGTTGTACCTTACAAGACCAAAGTGTGAGAATTGTCGAGATGGGTGAAAACTCTTCACCCACTTCTAACCTGCACATAGTTCTTCATAGATCTGCATATAACATATCCACGAAGTACCTTAGGTCCGTACATGCTAAGTACTCGTTGACAACTATACTACTATACTACTACACTATACTATGCTACTATACTACTATACTACTACACTATACTATGCTACTATACTACTATACTACTACACTATACTATGCTACTATACTTCTCTTTACTAAAGTGTAGAATTACATCTATAGTCAGTGGAGTAGGTAGTGGAGTGACATGACTTTTATGTATAGTCAGTGTAGTATATAGTGTAGTAGATTACTAGTCAATGTACAGCTAAAGTACTACTATACTACTGTATGGCTTTCCGGATCAATATAGTCACGATTCAATTCCTAATATAAAAACCATGGACTCCCTCAAACCTACAATATGAGTGTCTATTGACTATTTCTTTACCCCGGTATACTATACTACACTACTATACTACGCTACTTTATAATGAGTACTATAAACTACTATAAACTACTATAGAGTACTATAGAGTACTATAGAGTACTATAGACTACTATAGACTACTATTCTGGAGACTGATCCTACCCAAAGATTCTAACACTACGATTTTCACTCATATCGGTCTTCTATCATTAATATGTATTTTCTATTTCAAGTACAGTTCCTTAGTAACATATATGCTCTATACAATTTCTTACCAAGAATCAACATTACACTATAATTCACCTTCACAAAAATATATCATTAGACTACATTATGGAGCACTATAAATAAACTATACTTAAGGAGTGCCCCTCTCCTATACCGTATAGCACACTATATTTATCGTAAATATACTCTACTCACTGGTACTATAGTAGTCTATACAAGTACTACTGCTATTACTACAAATACTACTGCTTCCTCTTGTATTGCTCGCTAGTACTACTTCCTCTGGCACTACTTCCTCTGGCACTACAACTATACCACTCTAATCCCACTTATTACACTTACTATGATTACTGCTAATTTTTCACCTATACCACTACTATAATGTACTACTGACTACTCACTATACTACTACACTACACCATACTCTTTTACTACGCTGTAGAACCATTTTCTACTACTACTCCTTTAGTACTACTATATTACGGAATATAATACTAACAACAGTTCTACCACCACCACTAGAACTACTACTTCCGTAACTAAAGTATTCGTTAGGAGTAGTCATTCTTTGGGAGTAGTTCCTTTTGGAGTAGTTTCTTTTGGAGTAGTTTCTTTTGGAGTAGGATATTTCCTTTTGGAGTAGTTTTTGACCGTGTCTTAACAATTTATTCTTCAGAAGTAGTCTTCTAACGCCTCCAAGCAGTTCACTACTCTATTCACCACCTTGTACTCGAACCATCTCTTAACACCAGAATAACCTACAAGGTCGCTTGCAAGTAAGATGTTCAGACCACCTAACTAGAACAACTAGTACTACCACCACTACTACTCCAGAGGATGACGTCTTAGCATCACACCTCTCATATTCGTTTCTTAATTCTCATATTGGGTCTCCGTTACTAAAGCTACAAATACTATATACTACTACTCTTACTACTACCACTATACTAATATAAGACTAATACTACTACAACTTATCGGATGTGATCTTCACACCTTACATGGTGGCATACCCTACCGTACTCTACTTGGAGCGACTTGAGAACCACGACTTTGACATTTTCTCCAAGAAGTTGCAGCACAAGGAATGGCGCCTTGCCTGGAGATCTTTCCGCGGATACCACCTGAGAAATATAGATTCAATGTATATAGTCGTCTAGGATATCTAGTATGTAGTATGTAGTATGTAGTAACTAATATCTAGTAACTAGTAACTAGCATCTAGTATCTAGTAACTAGCATCTAGTATCTAGTATCTAGTATCTAGTAACTAGCATCTAGTATCTAGTATCTAGTATAGTCTAAACAAGATTGGTAGTCAGGATATCTGGTAGTCTAGTACGATATCTGAAGTAATGTACAGTACAGGTCGTATCTGGATCGCTAGTCACTCTACACTTAGTAATAATCAGCCAAAGATTTGAACAAAGTCACGTGTTATGCACGTGCTAGAAATATACCCACCGTAGCGCAGGCCACACACCCTAGCTAAAGCTTTAAAAACAAAAATGTTTTTTTTTTCTTTCTGAAATTCCGGAAAATTCAAAAGAGTTTATAAATTGAAAAACTATCTTTTCTTTTTTTTTGTGGACGATGTATTCTATATAAATAAATTAGAGTAGGGCTATGACTACCACTAGTACTACTTATGCTTTACAGGACTGCTGCTAATGCCCAACCAAGCTATCATTAATTTACAACTACTCCACTACTCCACTACTCCACTACTTCAATTGACTCTACTACTTCATATTACTATACTACTACTACTACTAGTATGTGCTAAACAATGGTACCTCTAGTAAGAATTAGGTTCTGTTGAAGTTATGGTAAGCCCATATAGTAAGCGTGGATCTAGTCTAACATTGTATTTAATGTCCTGATACTGACTATCATAATTTGGACTCAGTAAGCCATGCGGTTCCCATAAAATTCAATAGCCAGTTTGATCCCAGGAAAGTTAGTAGCCAATTGGTTCGCAGAAAAGGGGCAGTTGTTTTTCATAGTATCACTGTCTCAATAATGAAGAGTAATGATCCAGTGAACCATAAGTCTCAATGTTTGATATCTAATCTCTTCTTCTTTTTTCATTTCTTATAAATATTTTAAATTCTTCTAATTTTTTGCTGCTCTTTTTTCCTTCATTCATTAGTGTAGAAGATGACTCTTGCTCGGTTTGAATAGTGAATCTTCGGCATTCTCTATTCGTTCCTCTTTTCACCTCAACCAATAGGAAGAAACTAGTCTTCCTGAAATTCTGACAAAGCTAAAAAAACATATTCTCATTTGTTTCTGTTCATGTATTTGTTTTGTGTCAATGAAGTTGGCTCGTCTCAGAATTACCTACCACCTAGACAGCCTTTTAAATGACCCACTATAGTAGAAATATCCAATTAGATCTGCTAAATTTTCTACAATAAAAATTTTACTAGTTATTTGTAGAGCAGCTAGAGTAGTAGTAGAAGATAGAGTAGTAGAAGATAGAGTAGTAGAAGATAGAGTAGTAGAGGATAGAGTAGTAGAAGATAGAGTAGTAGAAGATAGAGTAGTAGAGGATAGAGTAGTAGAGGATATAGTTAGCAGTGGACGATAGTACCTACGAATTGTTATAGACACAAATACTAGACTACAAATTGTCAGGACATATAGAGACTCTTCTTTATATTATGGTATAGTGTCGACGTATACGTAATATAGTAATCTGCCTATACTCCTAGTATTGTTTCTCCAAATCTTTCTTCTATTCATCTGTATACTCCGTTGATGGTGTCTACGATGATTCAAGCTATGCATATAACTTTATTCTATACTTGGCCGGGGTATTGCTCCCCTAATTTCTGCATGGCGAGTTCGTGGCCCATTTCCGCTGCTTCTTGGAAGTACAGCTTTGCATCTCCCAAGCTCAAGCCCTCCTCCACATACAACCCCATCTGGTAGAATGCTTCTGCTGAGCCAAACTCCTTGCAGGCCCGCTCACACCATTGGACAGCCATCTGTGTATCCTTGAACGGAATGTGCTTGCTTTCGGATTCCGTGCCTCTCATGAACCAACGGCTGATTCCCAACATGGCCTCGGCATGCCGCTTGAACTTGAGCGGAGAAGTGGCTGCTTTGATGTACCACTGAATCGACTTGACTGCGTTGTGAGGCCGGTTCAATTCACCCTGCTCATAAATGTGCCCGAGCTTGACCTGTGCTTGGAGACACGAAAGCTTGGCTGCACGGTTATAGTACGACAAGCTCTTGGAGTAATTGACCGGTGCAAGCTCCAAGGACTCCACCACAAACTGGTCTTCAATGGTCAAGTCACCGGGGTAAATGCCCTCATAAATCTTTCCCAATTGGAACTGTGCCAACCCCACAACCTGCTCGAGCTCCTCAAGGTCAATGCCACTGAGCTGGATTTCACGCGACTCCATGTCAATGTCGGCCAAGTTTTTGAAGTACCGAAAGTACTTGATCAGCCGAACTTTGGGCACGATCAAGTAAATGAGTGCCACTTTATAAATGGCCCGGTTGTAGCCCAACTTGGCGGATTCCTTATAGTTTTCCAAGGCAAGATCGAACTTATCCTCCAAATCTTGGCTCTCGTATAATTCGCCCAACTCGTAAAATGCCTTAAAACACAATGGATCGTAGTCAATCGCAAGATGGAAGAACCGCTCTGCCTCCTCGTCGTTTCGGTCATACCCGAAATCTTGGTAGTATCTTTCGGCGTATGCCTGCAGGTAGAGACAGCCCTGGATGAAGCAGATTTCACCAAAGATCTTCTCCTTGTTCTTCACTCTGTCGTTGTTGAGTTCTCTCAAGAGTTTCTGGAGATGGGTCTGGACGGACTTGATGAAAAATTGCTTGTTGGGCGAGATCTGTTCCTGCAGAATTGGCTCGCCTTTGATGTTGATGTACGAGAAAAGCTTATAGTTAACTGCGCACACCAACATTTTTAACCACTGGAGACGAAACACGAGACTCTTGTTACCAGAAGCAATGGCTTGACGCAAAGCAGTGAATTCCTGTATACGGGCATTGATCTTGGAATCTGATGAAATTGCCGTTTTGGGTGCATTGAACTGCCCTTGGTATTGGCCAGTGTTGAGATGCTGCATGTGCTGCATCTGCTGTATGAGCTGTTGTTGCATTTGCTGCATGTAGGCATTGTTCATGGGCATACCCATCATGCTATGGCGGTTAAAGTCTGAGAAGCTGGTAGTCAGGTGATGTGCCCCATTATACATGTTGGGATAAATTGGGGGAGGCGGACCGGTCAATGGAGGACTGAAGGATGGCTTTCTTTTAGGAATTTTGGGGTTGTTAGAGGGCGTGGCAATTCTGCTGGGATGCCGGCCTACACTGAACTGTTTCTCACTTTGCAACGAGTTATATGAGCTTGCGGAGGCAGTGGAACTTTGCCGGCTCATCTCATTTTGAGGAGAGACATTTTGAGGAGATGCACTTTGGGAATTAACATTATGGGGACTTGCACTTTGGGAAACTGCATATTGAGGAGATGGCTTCTGGGGAGATACATTTTGGGTAGCAGGTGTGTTCAACTCCGGGTCCTTTTCATCATCATAGAAAATGTATGCAGCATAGTCAGAGATCTGACTCACGTCTCTTCTGGGCTCTTGGCCGATCCGAACCGGCAGGGCATTCTCTCCATTTCTAGTGGGCAGAGCTGAAGTGTCATCTCTAACAGGCAGCATGCTATTGCTTTTCGTTATAGGCAGCTCCTTTCTCACCGCATCCCCAGTTTGCTCTTGCTCATAAAGTCCGCCGTCTATAGTAAAGTTTGAAGTGGTGGCAGACGTGACAGGCTCGCCTGTAGATGATGCATTGATAGACACGGACCGAGAGTGAGGGTTTGCAGCAGCATGGCCAAAAGAAGGAACCGAAGCCGAGCGATTAGACTTGACGGTCGATTTGCGGGAGTTCAACACCAAATTATCCAGGACCTTCTTTGATTTTGCCTGGTTGAGAAACTCCGGGCTGATGCTCAAATGAGGCTGCGACTGGAACTGGGTCAGCGATTGCAATTGTGACACTTGCTGAGCCACCACCACAGTAGGGTCCAACTTTTGTCTTTCCAAAGCCTCATAGTACTCCTTCCATTGTTTATAGTAAGGATGAGATTCCTGTAGAGTCTCGTTCTCCTCCTCGTAGTCGGAGCTGCTTCCAGAGTTGCCCGACACACCGGAAATATCAGCACTGGATACCTCGAACAGCGAAGTTGACAAACCCGAGGCAACACGCTTGCTGAGGATTCTATTGGGAGGCCTCACCGTGTTCATGGTCTCCGTTGGGGTTCGCTGTGAAGGGTACCCAGTACCATTGGAGTCGTATGCATACAGACCATCATTAGAGTATGCATAATCGCCAAGGTTTTGCATGGAGTTTGTTTGTCCAAAACTTTGACCAATGTTTTGCACGGAGTTGTTGTGGAACCCTTGCATGCCATTCTTAGGGCCTTTCCCCGCAGGGTGAGTTTGACGTAGTGGAGAGGACGAGACGGTCGGCATGCTGTGACGGTTGTTCTGGTTCAGAACACGGCGCAGCTGGCGACGTTGCACGCCTGCCTCCTTCATCAGCAATTCAAAAGGCTTCCCCTTATCCACAGAGGATTGTGACAGCAGGGACATAAACAGGAAATCACTGCCTCCGGAAGAAGAAGCCGAGTGGAGTACTTGGCTAGGGTCAGGAGACGACTTCGGATCATGGGACCGGCTGCGTTCGTGGCTTCTGAGTCGTGTCAAAAGCCCCATCAGGATGGTCCGGGATGTCTATCGAGGAAGATCAATAGAGCACAATGCAGGGGGAAGAACGGAAGGTGAAATGGGGGGAAGGAGGATGGGGGAGGATGCAAAGAAAGAGGAAAGTGACGATGCAGATGAAGATGGAGGAAAATGAAGAGAGATGAAAGAAGATTCCCAGGTAGACGTCGAAGGAGGTGTGCGTAGAGAAGCTAAAAATATAGCAGGTAGCGAAGAAAATGGAAAAAAAAAGACCTATTTTGGCGACCCAGTCTAGCTGCATGGATGGCAGGTAATGCATGCTTCTGTTTCGACGTACATAATTGTCGGCATACAGCCGGACTTTTTTCCACATCCGGTGCGTAGGTAAATATACGTTACTGCTCAAGCCTCGCTGATACACTCCGTTGCACATGTCGTCTCAGGACTCGAGGAAGACGTGAAACACCGCATTTTATTTCTGGGTTTCCGAAAACCCGGCCTGAAACGGCCGTGTGCGCTCCAAAAACACTATTTGCAGTTATGAAACTGTGTTCAGTGCCATCAAACTCCCACACTACCAAACTCCCACACTACCAAACTGCCACACTACCAAACTGCCACACTACCAAACTGCCACACTACCAAATAGCACCAAATAGCACCAATAACACCTAATAGCACCAAATAGCACCAAGTAGGACTGAGCAGTACCCATACCACCACCCGATAAAAGCCACACAACAAAAGCCACCAACCGAAAAAACTACTATAGAACGAACACTGAACTAATACTGAACTAATATACCAATAAAAAAAACCATTAAATATTTACTAAACTATCTATACACTAGTCTACTACTTTCCTCGAATCCTTGTCAGTATACCACTTCACAATGCAAAATATACAATACACTTTAGTGTCCACTAATACAGCAACACCAACATAGTATACCATTCCAACAATAGATGCAACAGACGCATGATTACCGAGTCTTGGACGGGAGGATGCGTGGAGGCCGGCGGGCTCGTGTCCCCAGGTTAAACCCGCCATACAGCATACCCATATTGAAAAAACTATTAATAAACGGCTTGCTGTGGTGGACACGGTAACTGCGCGGTAACCGAGCTGCGAGACTCGTTTAGGTTTGCATCCGAGCGCCATTGTCTCGAACTCTGCTGACCTTATTTGACGCTCGCCTCTGCTACTTTCGCATGAATTTGTCTTGTCTAGTGCTCGGTCTATTTTTACTCCTGTATAGTGCTCGGCTCCACGCTCCACGCCGCAACCTTATTGGTGCTCGGCTCCACGCTTCACGCCGCAACCTTATTGGTGCTCGCCTTCTCCCCCTGAATTCCTTGTTCCCTACGCCACCATGAACATTCTGGTTAGCGCAGTGTCCTTCACCGAAACTAACCCTGATTTAAATCAAGCGCTTTTCACATCCAAAGCGTCCATTGACCCGGCCCACCTTGGTGTCAACCTGGTGCTTATTGCTGCCTTAGGCATTCCCGTAAACCCGTCTGATTGCCTCCAAATCAAAGGCTCGTATAAGACCCCCATCAATTTCCAACACTTAGGCCAAGATCCTAACGAGCCTAGAGTGGCGGTGGGCGGTAATGAGGGCTGCTTCAAAGTCTTGGCTGTAGGAAAGAATGTGGAGCGGTATAAAGTGGGCCAGTGGGTGATCTTGAAGCTCACCAGTTTCGGCACATGGAGATCTCACGCCATTGTTGACCTCACGCAGGAAAATCCCGACCCGCTTATTGTTATCTCAGATGGCAATCAAAAAAAGATCTCCGTAGACCAAGCCTCGACCATCTCCACCAACCCTTGCACGGCCTACCAGTTGTACCACCAGTACATTTCCGATTGGCATGCTGGAGACTGGATCGTGGTCAATGCGGGCACCTCCTTTGTCAACAAGTACTTGTTTCAAATCACAAGCCATTATGGAGTAAATACCTTGGCTGTGGTTAGAAACAATTCTGACTTTGCAGATACGGTCGAGGAATTATGCACTTTAGGCGCCTCCAAGGTTATCTCGGATGAAGATTTCTTGAAGGACGATTTCGTGCTGGACACCTTGCCCAAACTAGTGGGAAGTGAAGCCAGAGTCAGACTTGCTTTGGACTCGCTTGGAGGCCCTACTACTCCAACGTTGGTGGCATGTCTTTCAGCCAATGGAATCTTTGTTAACTACGGCGTCCTGACCGGCCAGAACGTTCTGTTTTCGCCTGCTGTGCAGTTGGCGAAGAACATCACCTTGAAGAGCTACTGGCTCACCAGAAATACCCGGGAAAACCCCCAGTCCAAGGTGGATACTGTACGGGCACTCCTTGAGTTTTTCGAAGCAGGAGTCTTTAAGCCAGTCAATTTCAACCACCTAAACTGGGACGGACAATCGGACCTCACGCAGTTGTTCCTCCAGGCCATCAATGCCAAAAGTGGTAAGCATGTAGTGATGTTTCCAGGCCACTTGTGATTTAGGTGTTCTTACAGAGAACCAGGGTTATGTGTAATAACTACATGACACAATTCCTCCCTGACACTGTTTGTGGTAGTTGTACATGACAATGTCCACCACAATGCTCGTGACACCCATGACATATCTACATGATACAATTCGACATGACACATGACACGAATACGAAGATGATACGAACACGAAGATGATACGAATACGAATACGATACGATCAATACAATGAGTACAATATAAATACTGACAACCTTAGGTGTTTAAAGTCAATTTAGGTATTTAAGACAATATCAGACAATGTTAGAAATTTTATAGTCTCAGGTGATTTGCAGACAATTTTCTCGAAAATTGCGACATACTACCAAGACGCGAACCAGCAACACCAGAGAGTTACATTCTCTACTACCCACACACTAACTACGTAAACGTCCTAAAAGCCAGTTTATGTGAAATTTTGACTATATAAAAATTCTGGCACTACACTCCATACTTTAGACTCCATACTATACACTCCATACTATACACTTAATACTACTTACTCTACACTCTTTACTCTATACTATTCCATACTCTACACTCTACACTCTACACTCTACAGTCTACAGTCTACAGTCTACAGTCTACAGTCTACAGTCTACAGTCCTTATTCCATACTCCTTAAGATCATACCCTACAACATAGCACTCTCACTCATACGAGTGCAGCAAAAAATATAGACTGCTATATTTCGAGGAGCCTAAAAAATTAGTTGGGATAGTTGATACTTGGCTCACAGAACGACCCAATGAAAAAAAACCCGTTTGGCTGGGCCGAAACAAACTAAAGCTTACAGACTAGAATTCTCAGCTTTTACTTACTACACTCCACTGATCTTTTAAGTGACTGATTCTCTACTCACCGAACTCACTACTTAATGTGGTAGCCTTATTCTTCATCCTGGTACATACTCTCTTACGTTTAGTTATGTAGGTTTACCTTACTAGGCTCTGCTGCTCTCTCAAGGACGGTCTAGGTCCCTAAATTGAATTTGAATGGTGAATCCGGTTTGATGACCAGGAGAGCGATCTACAGAATCAGCTTTCCAATTATTTAAGATCAGAAGTGCCTCCCGTGACCTTTTGACCAGAGATGATAAGAACGGGAAGTGATTGTTCGAGGCTAATCCTTTGATCAGAAGATTGATGGGAGCTGGTGTTTTGCCCAAGGACAATATAAACATAAAGATGAAGTTAAATTACTAGACAGATGACCGGTAGCAGAATAAGTGGATATAGAATCCCAATATCTTCTATAACATTCAGAGTGTTTATATGATATGTATGATGAGTCGATGACACACTCAATATGAATAATTCCAAAATGAGTACTAATTTAATCTAACATTGATAGTAGGATTGATACTGATCTTGTTAGATCCACCATAGGCAGGGCCCTGCCTATGAAGGTATTATGAAGCCTCTCAGTCTGATTGTTACAATGGTGATACGGCGTTTGGCCATCTATGCACGAAGTGCTCCGATGGCTCCTTTCGAATATTCCAGAACAATCCTTACCATTGTTCTGGTAGAGAGTTTTTCGGTTCCACGTTTCTCTCAAAGGTATATAAGCCACTCCGATTCCTCTCTTGAGGAACCATCAAGGAATATAAGAAGTTAGGCATAGATGTATTAAAGAACGTAACAGATCTTATATCATATTAATACAGGTAACAGTTGAATCTTGTGGCTGGTTGGTGGGGGACGGAGCTACGTACCAGCATAACATCAGAACAACAGAACAACAGAACATCAGAACATCAGAACATCAGAAATAGCATGGAACATCCTTTGCTTAAGGTTATTATGTATACACACTCTCTATATAGTGGAATTTAATCCACTCATAATGAAAGAATAAAGTAGAAAAGAAGTAGTAAACTATAGTAGTAGTAATTCCACCGTTTAGGTAATACTGTCTATTTCCTACTACTACTCTGTATGTACCACCACCACCTAAGAGTATTACTATTATCTAGGTGCTAGTCTGTGTATTAGTATCTTGTTACTGCTATCTACTACCACCCTCTAAATGCCATTACTTAGGTACCTTTATTTAAGTGAGAAGCACTAGTATAGTACATGTTACTAGCAGTGTAGTCGTATGGTAGAGTCCACATTACTGGTGGTAGTAAGCAGAGTTTAGTAGCAGTAGTAGTATAGTCGTATGGTAGAGTGGTATTAATACTGGTATCATTATTTAGCATACACTAGTGTATAAGCTATATTATCCACTAACTACACTAGTCTCATAAGTAGTACTCTCTCATTAGCCTTCAAAGGTTATATAGGTTCTTGCACTACGTACATTTAAATCAATACCAGGGTTGTTTCAAGCTACCATTAGAGTAAGGCTCTTGCCTAGTCAGGACTATCATTAGACAAACAAGAAGCGACCTCCCAGAACCACACAACTACAGACAACAGTCTCTGTAAAACACTACTCATGAAGCTCGAACGAGAATATATATATATATATATATACATGTATACATACATAATAAGACTCTGGGTGATAGATTTTCCATCACTATGGCACATGAAGATTTTGATAGACCTCAAGTTTTTAGTATATAAACTCTGGATCCCCATAGATGGAAAGTTATCTGCTAGCCTCTACTAGTATCCAGTTTTCCACACTACTTTGGATAGAGTCTTTTGCTAGCCCAGTTATCTACTAGTCTTCTTTACTCTGTACTCCTATACTAATATCTACCAGTCTTAAAATTATATTCTCCAATAGTCTCTAGTAATCTTCAGTAGTCTTCAGTAGTCTACATAATCTTTAGTCTATACTAGCCTTTAGTCTATACTAGCCTTTAGTCTATACTAGCCTTTAGTCTATACTAGCCTTCACCTAGCTAGACTTTAGTAGTCTCTACTAGTCATTTGTAATATTCTAAACAAAGTATTCTGCTAGTTCATTAGTCTACTATCCATTACTTTGTAGTAGGTAGTAGTCTCTAGTAGTCTTTTGTATTATTCTAAAGAGAGTATTCTACCAGTCTTGTCATCTGCAAATCTTGTCTTTACTAGCCTTCTGTACCAGTCAGCACCGTATTCTGATGAATCACTCTGTAGTCTACTAGTCTTTACCAGTCTTCTACTCTATTCTAAGAATATCCGTATTACCCTAACATCTATACCAGTCTACACCAGTCTACACCAGTCTATAGCTCTATTACTAAATAAGGTATAAATATTATCAAGATATCAATCTATAGATCTACTTGAACTTCTATGGAACCGGCATACACGTCTTTTATCATGATTACTGTGAGTATCGCGCAATACCAGAACACACAGTATTTACTGCTCTGATGTCTACTTAAACATGCTTTGTCTAGTACTTAATGGTTGGACTTAATGGTTGGACTTAATGGTTGGACTTAGTGGTTGAACATGGTTTTGCTGATGAAGGAGACTGGACAATCCATGTCCTTCATATAGTCCGTAGTCAGTGTAACCATGTATGAAGTCGGTATGAATGTTCGTATACTGACAATGATATGTCTGTATGGCCTGATAATTAACTTGGGATTATCTACTAATATCGATATATGATTTCCCAAAGGTCTGCGATTACCCACATTTCTAAATGGACGCTAGATGAATATATTCACAATTACCTTTATACAATACATGTCTGAATCTGAAGAAGTGCATAATAAATACACTAATCAATGGCCCGATGGCGTGGGATCGAAATCTAGCCAGTTCCAGTTGTTGGAGTGGTTATGAGGCTCGTCAATGAGGATCTCGTCGGTGGCCTCGAGGCCCTTGGAGTTGTAGCCTCCCATGCTAAAGTCCAGCATCTTGGATGCTCCAATGACAAAGCTCTCCAGCTGAAACAAGTTCAAGTTCAAGAGCTTATCGATTTCATCTGACGTGGTATCTGGCTGCGAGTAGCCCATGTTGCCGAAAGACCCTTGCTGAGAGCTGCGGTCAAAGTCCACGAACGACCCAAACTCTCCGTTCGCCTGCACCATGGAAGCAGCCAAGTCGGGTCTGGACGTGGAGTCTTGCATGGTCTGAGGAGCTAGGCCGCGACTACTCGAACTGCCCATTTCTGTGAAGATGCCAGTATTAGAAGACGACATTATATGGTCAAGTGAGCCTATGGGTTTGGTAGTACCGGAAGGTGCCACCCGGGCCGAGGCCTTATTTCGCTGACTCTGCGTGCTGATGGCCGGGCGCAACGTGCCGTGGAGCTTATAGAAGAGCCCACATGCATTGCACAAGGTATCGCCATGACTGGTGGATCTCCAGAGCGGAGTTGTTCGCGTATGACAATTCGAGCACTCCAAGCCCGAGCTTTTCTGGGACACAGACGAAGAGCCCGTATGGGTAAGTGAGCTGGGCACGGAGTGAGGCTGCGACATGGAAGACGATGTCTTAGCATCGCCCTTTAAAGTGGACTCAAGCAGGCTGATGTACGACGATAGAAACGAGCCATCGGAGGGTTTTTCGCCCGGGGGCCGTCTGGCGGATTTCAGCGCATGGCGTTCGCTTTCCGACGAGAAATGCAGAAGATATGGGTCCACCGCAGGAGCAGACGTCAGGCTGGTATGGGCGTTGGAGTTGAACGAGTTGTGAGACATGGAATGAGAGATGGAGCGAGATGTATTGAGGGAATTCTCAGAGGTGGAGATGAAGGAATTCTGGGATGTGGAATTGTGAAAGTAATTGGAGTTGGGGTTGGAGTTGAAGTTGGGCCGTGATGTGTTGGTAACGGGAAACAGCACCGAAGCACTCTTGGCCATAGGCGTACTGCTATACTCTTCCTGGGAGATCTTGCGTATATGGGCCACGTAGTCAAAGTCGTCCACATTGGAAGACGGCTGTTTGGAGTGGACCGGTTTGCCCACCTTCTGCTTGTTCTGCTTATGGACCAGGGCCTGGGCCAGAGCCACCCCCAAGCCCATGCCCAGGGTCTGCTTATTGGCAGGGTTCTCTGCAGCCAGCTGGGCCCTGCGCATGATTTTCTGATTCTGGATCCGCCATGCGATATTGGACACGCGCTCGTTATGCGGCAAGTAGTTTTTGTTCTGATACATTGAGAAGATCTTTAAGGCCGAGTCATCTAGGTCATGAACAAGATCACCAAGATCGGGGTTACTTTTTTTCAGCATGGGCGACGACTGGTGGTTGGTTGGTTATATGTGGGACAAATTGTTTAATGCACTAGAGAATGTGTGATTTTCGGGGATGTATTTTCGGGGTGTTAGGGGTCTGGGAGGTTTTATAGTTTTGGGTGGCGGTGGTTGTGGCGGTGGTTGTGGAGGGAAGATGTTGCTGCTTTTGATGGGTAAGAGTGAGTCAAGAATTCGTGGAGAGAGCGGAGTATTTCGCGCGGCCTGATGTATGCAAATCTGAGGGGAAACTGGTCCACCATAGCTTATTGAATTGGTGCTTGGGTTTAATGTATGTTATTGGATCTTTTGCGATTTAATAGTATTAGACAGAATTGGGCAGAAAAAAAAGACCACCTCATTAGATTAGATGATTTGGTGAGTGGTGGGTGGGTGTTTCAGGTTGGTTTGGGACGGCCAGTGCGCTGCTCTCTGTTGGCTTATCACCGCTAACTTGCAAGGCGTTTGACATGTCTCTACGCACTACAATCTCCCTACGACCATCTCCACAATCTGCCCTTGCTCCTATATAAAATTTTATGGAGTGATGTCGAGCCATTGAAGGTACTGAAAACGTATCGAAAAGTATGTGTCAACAATAAGGGTTTAGTAACCTCTATTGTCCTGTATTTAATTTCCTAGTGCCTTGTGCCTATACTCAGTAGCTGCACAGTACTGCCCATACCTATTCTACTGAACTATTTCCTACTATATACTAGATAATAATTATATAATGATTATACAATAATTATCCACATAGGATATCATACCTTTCTATCATGACTGATGTTGCTGTTTGAAGCATATTTGGAATGCTGTGGTGCTGAGCACTGGCCTTTGACTCCGCTATCGCACTCATTAGACTATACCTATAGCGCGGGGCAGGGCCCATAACGTCGGGCTATCAATGCGCAGGGCCCATCACATCACTTCCACTTTATTCCAAACACTGACCCCTTCGGTAACCATCACATTCCAGAATCACACCAAACTTCACACATTTCCTCTGACCATTTTTCTTTTTTGTCTGCTTTTGTCTTGACTGATTTTTAACCGTTTAGACTGCTTTTTGGCCACTTTTGCCACTTTGCTTTGTCTGCTTCGGGGTGCCGTTTCCATCCTCCTGCATCCACCGCCGCACCTTACAGCTCACCTCACTTTCTCTCATCTTCTGTAATGGCTGATAAAGTTCGGGACTCCCACCAGTACCTCAACCAAAAAGCAAAGTATGTGGGCGTTGGTAACCCAGACACCACCCGCAAAGAGTTCATCACCAATATCCACCGTGACACCTTAGCATCTTTGGCTATGCATGACAACTTGCTTGCATACAACGCCGTAGCTTTGAACTCTCATCCCGAGTTGGTCCGGCAAAACTTGATCAAGAAGATGGCCGATCCGTTGAAGGAAAGGGGACCGAATGAAAGCTAATATCTCAAAACTCAAAAAACTTCCTCAAAAAATGTCATTTTCGTAAGGACAGTTGAGACTATCATGGCCATCTCGCTCACACAACCCACACCATTCAGGTCGCCCTAGGCTGGGGTCTGTTTTTGTTTTTGGGGAGTAGATTGGCAACGACCCATCGTTTTTCCACGCAGTCTCCTCACTCTTCCCAACCCCATTTTCTGGTTCTTTTTTGGTCTCTGTTCCAGCAGTTTTGGTTTGCAAGAGCTCATTCAACTTGGCGATTTTCTCCTGCAACTCGGAATTCTGCTCACGGGTCTTTTTCAAGGCCATCTCGTGTTCCTCGATTTCGTTTTGGTGTAACGTTTCGATATCTTCCAAGGAGTTCTGGAGCTCGGTCAACTCTTCAAAGGAAGGCCGCATGTTGAGTTCGTGTTCTAGATCCTCGATGGTCTTTCGAAGCTGAGAAGTTTCGTCAGAGTCCGAGCCAGAACCAGAACCTTCCAACTTCTTAATAGTATCTTTTAAACGCTCAACTTCTTGTAGCAGAGAATCCAAGTTTCTAGCAGACTCCTCCAACTCCTTCTTCAAAGAATCAACCTGCGTTGATTTTTCCTTCACCTTCTTTTCCAATTCGGTGACCTGTGCTCTCATGCTCTCCTCTTGTTCCTTATTCTCCACAGACATTTTTCCGAATTCACCCAGTAGACCATCCACTTCCTTCAGAGAAGCCTCCTCTAGCTGGATTTCAAGACTGACAATTTGCGAGTCCTTGGCACGGATCTTGCCCTGCATATCCTGCATCACCATCTCTATGGACGATACATCTTGGGTCAACATGGACACCTTCTTTTGGAGCTGCTCTTTCTCCTCCTGCCAATCATCAGAAGATTCTGTGGAGGCAGATGCATTCTTTCTCCGGAGCTCCTCCACTTCTCTCTGGAGCTCAGCATTCCTAGCCACCAATTCTCTATTCTCCACGTCTCTTTCCAAGTCTCCTTCTCCAGTATTATTCTGGGAATTGGACAGACCCAAAAGACTGAGTTGTTCCTTTAAGTCGCTGACCTGCATCTCATACAAGTTCTCTGCCTCCTGCTGAGAGCTGATCATGAGCTCTAGACTCTGACGCCATTCCTCACGGGCTTTTTCGTACTCCAGCTTCTGTTTCTTGATCTTGCGGTCTTTTTCATCCATGCTGAGCTCGTAATCCTCCAAAACCGGCTGTAGCTTGTCCACCGTACTCTGTAAGTCCGCGAGAATAGCCTCCTTCTGCTCATATTCCCTGCACTTTTGTTCGTACTTGAGTTTCCACTCCATGAAGTCGTGATCAGACTTACGCCCCAAGACCAGCGACTTGTCTGTGCTGGTCTGCCTGAACCCGAGTCTCGACCCATCATTTTTAGATTCGGGCCTTCGAACTGTGCCTTGTCTCAGTAGACTACCCTCTGAACCCACCGAAACGCTTCTTGCAGTACTTGTTCTAGCCAATTTGTCTAATTTCAGTAGTTTTTCGTAATCCATTTTAGGATCTATTTTTGGCTCCACTTTTGAATCAACTCTTTGCAGCCTCTCCAGGTCCAGTCTTTGCAGCCTTTCGAAGTCCAGTCTCTCACCCTTCTCCGGTCTTAGCAGTCTCTCACCCTTCTCATACGAAAACCGCCTTGTCGGCGTGGGCGTACGCGTGGCCTCTCTTCTGTAGCTGGACACAGGCCTGCTCATCAGCAGAAGGTGTGGATTGGCCTGCACAAGTCTCTCCCACGGAAGAAAAAGGCCAGTTTTGGGAATTGCCACTTCAAAGTAGAGCGTGCCGTTGAAATCGCCGCTGTTCTTTCCCCGGGACGTGGCCAAGGGGCCCTGGAGCTCAATGCCGCCAAACATACCCAGCTTTCCATTGATGGTGCCAATGTACTTGACGATACCGGTGGCTGCCACGGTGCCAGGCACACTGACGATGATACCCAAATTGTTATTCATGGCAAAGTATTGGGTTATTCGGATAGTAGGGTTATTCAAGCTATTGTATGTATGAAGGGTAGAGTATATGGGACCTAGCTACTACTTGGCTGCCTACTCAAGACTGGAGACCGCGTGCGCGAGTCACGTGTCACTCAATGGCCTGGGGTGCAACTACCCGGACGGCCGTGTTTCCCAAGCTGCTCAAGTGTCTTCTTTCCGCAGCCACCATGCGTGTGGAGATGGTGCTATGGCTCAGGTCGAGCGTCAATGATTGGATGTCGGGGAGTGCTAGTGCTTGCACTTCTTTCTGGAGCGTTTCTACCTGACGCGCATACTCGTTGGTCTTGTAGTGAATCTCATGTGCAATCATCTCGAACTTGCTCAAGTCGCTGAGGCTGGCCTGGACGCCAAGAGGCACGAGACGCTCCATAGCCTGCTTCTCGAGATTCTCCACATGGGCGAGTTTTTGGCGTAATGATAACCTGAGTGCTGCGGCTCGCGCATCCAATTGGTTCTTGTCATGGGTGTTCTTAATAATGGACTGCTTGAAAGCTGCAAGCTGGCTGAGCAACTTTTCGACCGATTCTCTCTTTTGCTCTTCCTCATTGGATTTGGCTATGATTTCCTGCACCTGCTTATCCCGACCCTGGTAGTCTTCAAGCAGTTTTCTCACTTGGCACCGGTTTCTGGAGATACTCTTCTGCAACTCCTCTACATGGCCCAAGCTAATATTGCTCTCCTCGGTGATGTCTGCAGCTTCTCCAGGCTTGGAGCTTGCAGCCTCAAAAATATCGTCCAATTTTTTAAGGTTATCGTCCAAGATGTCGAAATGGCCTTGAGTGGTCAGCACAAGCTTGATGACGTAGCTCTTGTCCTGGTCTTTGGGGAGAGCGGGCTCCTTGGAAAATCCACCAAATTTCTCAAAATCTGTTTTTCGGATAAACTCGGAGATAATTTGACCATCGTAAACTGGCTTTTCAACGGGTGGTGTACTGATGACAGGTTCAGCTTGCTCTTTCTCTGAAGGCTTAGTCACCTGCTTAGACTCTTGAGCAGATTCGGAACCGGCACTGGTTTTTTCTGGTGTAGTCGATTGCTCAGATGTCTCCGTAGCTAGTTTGCCCAAAGTCTGCTTGAGAGAATCACCAAGCTTCTTCACCTCTTCATTGTCACTAGTTCCAACCCCGCCTTGATTTTCGCTAGCTTCTTTGCTAGCTTCTTCACTAGCTTCTTCACTAGCTTCTTCATTAGCTTCTTCACTGACTTCTCCACTAGATTTGTCTGGAGTGGATTCTTCGTCATACTCCTCTTCACTAGACTCCTCGACAGACTCTTCTCCACTTTGTTCGCTAGGTGAATAATCTGGGTCATTCAGATTCGATTTATCTGAAGTGATGTCTTTCAGTGGTTTTAAGCCTGAAATAAAAGATGGGCCTTTTGCCGGACTGGCAGGTAAGTCTTTCTTGAAATCTTGCAAAACAGCAAATGGAGAAGATTCCGGTTTGATTGTACCAAATAAAGAAGATTGCGGTTTGAGTGAACCAAAAGGAGAGTCTTCTTTCTTCGGAAGTTTCGGGGAAGAGAGAGGCTTCTCATCCTCTTCCTTCTCTAGAGCTTTTTGGTCTTGAGGTGCTTTTCCAAGGTCACCAATACTCTTGGAGTTGGATGCAGCGGTGAGATTGCCAAATGGCAGATCAGTTCCACCGAAAACGTTGCCTGATGTAGAAGAAGATGTTCCAAGAGGCGGAGAGTTATCTATGCTTCCGCCACCAAAGATGTCACCAGAACCCTGGTTCTTGGATGCTAACTTTGCGAAAGGAGAATCAGACGAGTTGGCACTCGCACCGAAACCACTGGTGCTTCCGAAACCACTGGTGCTTCCGAAACCGCTAGTACTTCCAAAACCACTTGCTGCCGGTTTGGATCCGAATGAAGATTGTCCAAATGCAGGCTGGCCAAACCCGGTTTTCCCGAAAGCAGGTGCACCACCAAAGGAAGAATTGCCAAATGAGGAAGCTTCAGGCTTGGCTCCAAAGTTTGTTGGTACTGCAAGCTTAGGCATATCTTCTAATTTGGGTAATGGGTCTTGTGTAGTTTCAAACTTTGGTTCTTCCTTTATAAAGTTTCCAGTAACCTCCACGAGTCCACCCAGTAACAGTTTTTGAGCCCTCTCAAGGCTTGCGGTGCCGTTTCTGACGCCCTTGACATCGAACAAGTTCCACACCAAAAGACGACCCGCTGAGTTCAAGCACAACACACGAGGAAGCACGCCATTGGCCTCTTCGATCAGGGGACATGGAGAGGTCACCACGGCCAGAGTTCCACTCACGTCCAACACCAATCCAACGGGCAAAGTATCGTTTTCATCTTCGTCCATGGGCAATTCAGCACGGTCGGTATCGTTGAGGGGCAGCACCACTTCAGTATCCGAAGCAAGCACCACAGTGCTGATTTCTGTCGTCAAGGAGTATGTGATGATAGTGTAAGTTTTCTGGTCTACCCAGTTGGGGAGAGTGACACAATATGAGGCAGGGCCACGTTCGGCATCAGCAAAGCCAGGGCCAAGTGGGAGGATCTCTGCCAGTAGAGCATTATCAGAGGAGAACTTCACGAGAGTATGATATTCATCCTCCTCTTCATCTCCAGGCAACCCCACCACGTAGTAGGAGTTCTTGTCCATTATAGAAACAGAGAACAATTTACCACGGTCCTCAAGAGACGAAGTAGTCTTCTTGTCCCCATTAAGCGAGAACACAGACACCAGCAGATCATGCACGGCAACAATTTGAGAGCCGTTCAGAGACCAACAAAAGCCATTGATGTTTTCGGCCGTGACTGCAGATTCAGCCCCATCTTGGTGTATATGGAGATCACCAGCACTGGTCACCAAAGCATATGTATTGTCCTTTGTAGGAGAAACATCGAATGTGGCAATATCGGAGATCTCCGATACCTTGGCAAACACATTTGCATTTCCAGCCAAAAGTTCACCCACAGGGGCTCGGAATAGATGACCCCCCTCTGCCAAGGCATAGAGGTGATTCCCCGAAACATCAAACTTGATGGTAGTGACGCCAGGCAAATCCACCGCAACAAAGTCTTGGATGGCCGAGACCGAGTCGGTCAAATCATCGAAAACCTTCAAGTGGCCGATTCCGAGTTTGTTGGAGTCGGAAGCAGCGTACAATTGTTTTGTGTGCGAGACATGAAGTAGTTGCAAAGGCCGATGCAACAGGGCAGAAAAGTCAATGGGCGAGTCAAAGAGCGCTATTCCATTTTTCTCGGTCAAGAGCCGGAACCCTAGGTCGTCCGACACAACCTCTTCGATTTCATGCATGGAGGAGCAGTAGTATGGTTGAGAGAAACAGTTGGGTATAATGTGCGAGACCAGGCACGTGACGGAAAAAAGTGCCTGCCATGGCTGCCTCCAACCTATTCATAATCTATTCATCAAGCTATTCATAATCTATTTATAATCTATTCATCAAGCAATTCATAATACTATCCATACTATCCCACAATACTAATACTAAACCATTTTGATCAGTTATGATACGCCATACCATACAAAAGTATACTTGGACATATAGTAGCCTAATACTTCTACCATACCAAGTACCATAGTACCATACTAAGTACCATGGCACCATTACCAGTACCACACTACCTTCTACAGTATATTGAAGTTTCCTTTTCTCTGCTATACTGTAAAGTGTATCAACCAGTAATGCATCAGTAACGTGGTCTTTTTAGTTGGTTTCATCCACATTTTCTGATTACCACCAATGCTGGCATAGTCATAGCCTTGTGGAGTGTATTTCTACGGATACATCATAATTGACACTGGCCAAAATGCACATGTATTTCCGCACCTTCTTGGATCTCTGGATGGTATCTTTAGCCTGGCGGAGCTTCTCGCTTATTGGTCTTATCGAGTGGTTCCGCATAGCAAGTACAATGGATCAATCATTGGTCGATAATTAATCAAGTAATCTATCAATGATTAAGCGTATGACTCTTCAGCGAGAGAGTCAGATAAGCAGTCACTCATATATCAGTAACGAGTTGAGGATTAATCAGTACGAGTCAATAACCAGCCAGTATGTATTAGACCTTGATCAGTACCAGTCAGTAGCAAGTCAGTATTCAGTTAGTAATCAGGATGAATCAATAATGAACCAGTAGGTATCAGTTGAGCCAGACCATCAATAAAAATCTGCAGGTCTTAATATTGGGTGAAGTTTGTATGACACTATGAGAGTATGACACTATCACACTATGACACTATGACACTATGACACTATGACACTATCACACTATGACACTATCACACTATGACACTATCACACTATGACACTATCACACTATGACACTATCACACTATGACACTATCACACTATGACACTATGTGTTAGATCCACCATATGTGGTACTCTACCTATTGAATTATTTTGAGCCTACACTGTCTAATCCTAACAATGACCTTTCCATAATCCGTCCCCTCACTCACCACTGTATGAGAAACCAGCATCTGGCTGATCGGTTGACTAGACGACCCTGGTGTCAACTAGTTAAGTAGCCTGATTCTTTCTCCTGGGAAATCATCAAAGAACTCTAAAAATAAATTAGTACCTGAACGTTACACAATAATCTTACACTTCCAGTAACCTTATGTATATTACTATTGCCTCTGTTAGATTCTTGGACTCGTCCAGTACTCTGTTTTAGTGTGTTTTGTATGTTTATTCGTCGATAATTCCTCAAGGAGGAACCATCGCACATTATATAGACTGGTCCGGCATAGAGGAATAGAGGTCGTATTGAGGGCTGGAGGCCGCTCAACATCTGATCGACCAGTGCAGGTTCAGCATCCACATGGGTAATACACTACCCATGGTGGGTCTAACAGCCTCCTGTATGCTATTATTAGCTATTTAATTTACGACTAAATATAATTTTCATAATTTTTTTGTATCAATAAACCGGTCTCTAATTTAATTAGGATAAATGGGGGTGTGTAATTTGAGATAGATTGGTCGTGGTTTGGGTAGGTTACAGTGAATTACAGTGAATTACAGTGAATTACGATGAATACGGTGAATTAAGGTGATTTAGGTCAATATAATGGAGTTAATTGAAATACTTGAACAATGGCTTTAGGTCACGAGATCATCAGAGTTTTTTTTTCTTTTTTCTTTTTTCGGTTTCGATCTCCCGGTGCTCCGTTCCTTTTCTCTCCCAAGGCAACCATAGCATTGGCTCAGCACCATTGTATTGTATTTTTCGCACCTAAACCACACACCGTGCTTTGACGTTTTCTCACGGTGCAGTATTTAGTGACCTCGAGCATGGAGCCCCACCCATACACCAGACATATAATCCCACACTAGCTGGGTTGCATGTGGGGAGCAGATCACGATGATCGATATAGTTATAGTGATAGTTTTAGGTGGTGTTTCTTTTTATGTATTGTATTGTATTTCTTTATCTGTAGAATTTCTTTTGCTTCCCTGTATCTGTATGTATTCCCTCCCTTCTCTATAATACATCCATACTTCCGTTCCCATCTCACACTTTCTCACACTTTCTCACACCTCCTATATATTCTAGCGCATTCATTGCACATATTCTAGTTCATCCATCCTTCTTTGCACCAATTCCTTCCACTCCATCCATTCTTTACATTCAATTCATCACCTCCATTTATACACTTCATCACTACACTTATTCTTTCCCTCTCTGCCTCATCTTTTTTCCTTCATTCCTTCTTTTTCCTGCGTTCATCTTGGGTGCCCAGACATCAGCCACCGGCCGCGCTCTCTCCAGTTGATGCACTCCACGAACCACCTTACCCCATTTACTCCACCTCATCTTGCGTCCAACCCCATTCTCTCCACACGGCTGAAAGTGTCCGCAGCCACGCCAGTTTTATACCCCGAAATCCTCAAAATCTAGCCCTTCCCTAACTCCAAATGTACGGCTACCCTGCACGGCCCAACGCCCAAAGCGGGCTCCTGGCCCCGTCGCAGTTCCGGGATTCCGCCAGAAATACCATCTACCAACAACTCCCGGTGATAGCAGGCCAGTCGTCCGCTACTTCGGTTCGCTCGGCTCCCACCCAGCTTCGGCATCCGCCTCAAACCCTGAAGCTGCGCCAATCGCTGGCGCTGAGTGTGTTTTCCTGGGGGAAGCGGTCCGTACGTTCGGCTCCGTCCATCTACTCGTCCTCCACCGCCACCATTCCCGAGGATAGCGAGCCTGTGTCCACCACAGTAGAGCAGCTAATCAACGATATCTCTCTCCATGAAAATTATTGCAAGGAGCAACTCATTGACCATAAGAGCAGGGACCCACGGTATGCGGGGGCACTGATCCAGGCACTCTTGGCCTCCATCGACGATAACGAATACGAAGACATCAAGATCTCGCTAGGGAGCGATCTCAGCTACCAAAATACCCCGGAGTTTCTCGTGGGGTGGAACCTCAACGTGACCCGGTGCAAGCTTATGCTCACTGATATGCCCCGGGTATCATCATCGCCTGACCTCCACTACTCGTCCAACTCCTTGCCGCAATTGGTGGGCGACTTGGCGCAGGTCTGCCACATCACGCTTTTGCTGCCCACCATCACCGATAAGGAACTCATCTATACGCTTTTCTCGTCAAACCTATATAGCGAGAATGACTTGGACACCAACTTCAAGAAGTCCGTGGCCGAGATCTCCGTCAAGCAGTCTCGCTTGCTCCAGATCAGCCAGCAGTCCAAAAACTATGCTACTCCTATTACTCCGGAGCAGTCTCATCTTACTCTTCGGTATAAGGAGATTGCAGTGCGGAACTACTTGGTCAACCTAGCAGCTGCAGCTACCACGGCGCATGAGTACAAGGTGCAAAGTGATGCGATGAAGAAGGAGCTTAGGGCAAGACTGGGGCCGGGCGAGAAGTCGAAGCTTTCCAAAGACGAAAAGAAGCAGCTTTGGGTCAGTATACGTTCCGATGTGTTCAAGCGGGCTGGGCTAGAGGAGTGACCCCGCACTATGTACATTAATCACATTAATGACATTAAGAGTATTTAACAGCATTTAACTATTTAAGAATATAAAGAGTATAAAGAGTATAAAGAGTATTGAGTATTAAGAATAGAGTATTAAGAGTAGAGTATTAAGAGTAGAGTATTAAGAGTAGAGTATTAAGAGTAGAGTATTAAGAGTGAATTACTAGGAGTATTGAATACTAAGAGTAATAACAGTATTAAGTATTAAGTATGTGTATTATCCATATTTAGAATAACAGGACTATTAAAAATATTAAGCTATAAAGCGTATTTGGTCTATTTTATTAACTATTTCAGACCATCTCAAAAGCCTCTTCTCTTGTGCATCAATTTCTGGTAGTGCGCCTTTCCTCCGCTGTTCTTGGCCTTCTGAAGCTCAGTGTACTTCTTGTCAAAGTATTCAGTGGATTTGTCGTCCTTCAAGATCTGCTCTGCAATCGTTCTACCTCTGCTCTTCTTGCTCATACGAGAAGAGTAGAACTCCGTGTTGCCCTCTACAATGGTGCCCATCTGGAAGAACTTAGGGATCTCCCAGTTATCCTTTTTATAGTGACGTTTGGGGTCCAAAACACTTCTGTTCTTGAGAATGAGGAGATCTCGCTTGATCTCCGGTGTGAGTTCCTGCGTCTTCATATTGAACCACTTGGACCCGGAATCGGTCTCCTGGCCCTTCTTGGGCTTGACCACTTTATGCGTGACTGGGTCATTGACTTTCACAATGAGCCCACTCTTGGGTTTTTTGTTTTCTTCAAGGGTGTCTAGCTTGGACTCGATTTTCGGGAGACTGTTTAGGTCTTGTTTGATTTTGTCCAACGAGTCTGGGTCAGACTTGCTTTTGGTGCCTGAAGCTGCGGCAGTTTCTGCTGCAAGATCTTTGAAAAGCTGATCTAGCGAAACCTCGTGCTGGGTATTTTCATGCAGGTTTCCATCTTGGGTATTTTCGTCGTTTTCACCGTTTTCCCCTTGTTCTTCTTTGAGTTTCTGTAGTCTTGTTCTTGGCATACTGGGCATACTGGAGATGGTGGAGATGAGATGCTCTTTTTCGCGTGCCTACTTACGCACCCATGATACCATGCCCAATATACAGTCAGCCATAGAGCCATAGAGCCATACACCCATACACTTATGTTCTACAACTCTTGTCATATGATTATATTACCTAGAATTCACGTAATATTTTTCATATGTTACCTGAAGTGTATATTTATTTTGGGTGTTAGGTTGACCTGGTTTTATTTGTATTTTTATTATGGGGAGGTTAACTTGATGATTCCCTCCAGAAGAATCTCATCGTCCACCTCGTTGGGGTCTTCCGGGAGCCCGAGCTTGACATTGGCATCTAGTAACATCTGGTTGACTGCCCAAAGCGTCCTTTTTTGGCGAAGCGCCTTGTCGAGCTTTTTCGTCAAGATCTCCTTGATCTTGTTTGCAGTCTCGAGCTCCGACTGTAGTTCCTCGTATGTCTTGGCATGGCTCTTCTTGGCCGGCCTCTCCTCTTCGTACTGTGAAACCACCTCTAGCGTACGTTTACGCAACGAAACTAGCGACGTATCCTGTTGCACGTCTAGAATGCCAAACAAGTCGCTGTTCTTGCTCTCGAGAAACATCTTGTATCGCAGGTTGGCCAAGTCGAACTGCCGCAGGTCCAACGTTTTCTCAAGAAGTGTATGGAGAGTGGGATTTTGGTGACCCAAAACCTCCGTGAAGTCCTTGGAAAACCACCATGGCACCCGAAGCTCGTAGTCCTTGTTCAAGAGCTCGGAGTACCGCTCGTCACTCAATGTTTCTAGCTCTGTTCCCGTGGGGTCAGCAGCCTTGCCCTTTTGGACCCGATACCGCATCAAGGCAATAGAATCTCTGTGCTGGTGTAAGTCGTGAACACCCTTGACGTGCTTGGCCAAAGCGTCCGACCGAGTAAAGTGTTTTTCACACTCGGGAATGGGGCAGAAGTATGGTTTCTCGCCCGTGTGAGTTCTGCAATGGGAAAGCAAGGCAAATCGAGACGGTTGCTCCACATCAAAACGGGAACAGCCTTCCCAGAGACAAGCGTAGCGCACGGGGGTCTGGGCCAAGTTGAGCGACGTCTGCACCAAGTGTTGGTTATTGACGTGGGTGACTAGAGCTGCCAAGGTGGGGAAACTGCCTGCACTGCACCCGGTCCATTTGCACACGTGTTCCTCCACATTGGATGGTTTGATGGGTTTTTTGGGGAGAATCCCAACAGTGCTCTTGGGTTCTTGGGACATGGTGTAGTAGATTGGAGACTGTAGGCTGACTGTAGGCTGACTGTCTACTGACTGTGGACTGACTGTAGACTGTGTATTAATGCGCACATCCAGGCCCACCAGACCCACCAGACCCACCAGTCACTGTAGCACAATGCACAATATATTAAATATCATAAATAATATATTAAATACGATATATTAAAGACAATATACTAAAATTTATTAATACAATACAATACAATTTATACTCCTAATACTCTAAACATGTTATGATTGCATTATTCACTATGTACCATTATCTCATTGACAATACTAACCCACCAAGTCCTCGTCCAATCTGGCCGCAGGGTTCGATTCTATAAAGTCTAGTGAGACCTTGTGTCCCAACAACTCTCTGATGTTCGACACTCCGTACTTGATCATGGTGGGTCTTTCCAACGAGAGACCCCATCCCAACACTCTGAGGTTGGAGGGCAAGCCCATAGGGGCCAACATCTCGGGTCTGAACATACCGGAGTTACCAATCTCCACCCACTTGCCCAAGCCCTTGTGGTAGGCGAAGATCTCCATGGACGGCTCGGTGTAGGGGTTGTAGGCGGCCTTGAATCTCAAGCCGTCCACGCCCATCTTGGAGAAAAAGTCTTCCATGAACCCAATCAAATCACCCAAGGTGATGTCGTAACCTGCGAGTACACCCTCCACTTGGTGGAACTCAGCCAAGTGCGTGGCGTCCACAGCTTCATTCCGGAACACACGGTCGATGGAGAACAACCGCGTGGGCTTGGGGTCCTCGGCCAACTTCTTCAACATGGCCGCAGAGATGGCCGTGGTGTGTGTTCTCAACACCATTCGGAGCGACTCCTCTTCCTTCCAAGGGTACCTGTAGCCAATGGAGCCGAACTTACCATCTTGGTGTACGGCCTTGATGTCCTCCAAATACTGCTTATCCTCGGGTCTCTTGGCAGCCACGGGATCCTTCAAGTAAAAAGTGTCCTGCAAGTCTCTGGCCGGGTGCTGTTGAGGAACAAACAAGGTGTCGAAATTCCAGAAACCGGACTCAACATATTGGTTGGCAGGCATCTCGGTGAACCCCATAGAGAAGAAGATTTGTCTGAATTCTTCCCGGACCTTCATCAATGGGTGCAAGGCTCCGGAGGGAGGGTGCAAGCCCTCGGAGTTGAAGTTGTAGGGCTTGAAGGAGGCATCCTTCCAGCTGCCAGACGTGATCATGTCCGAGGTAATGTCTGTTTCATAGTTTGTGATGGTCAACGCAAACTTGTCTGCCTTGGACACGCTGTAGCCTACGATTTTGGTGAGAGAGATCAACTTTCTCTTTTTCAACTCGGCGAGTTCCTTCTTATCGTCCAAAAGACCAGTTGTCTTGATCTGCTTCAATTGTTCAACCACCACGTCCTTTGGCAACTCTTTGACGTTGGCCACCAACTTATCGCCATCCTTGGAGATCCAGCCGTTCTTGAAGGCCTTACCCTGGCCTAACTTCCCGACCTGGCCTAACTTGGCATTGACATCGGAAATCTTCAAGCCCTCCAACGACTTCAAGACCTCGTTCAAAAGACGGATCTCATGGGAGCCGGACTTCAAGAACTCCTCTGCTTCGTTGGTCAACACGTAGAAGTCCTTTTCGATTTTCTTGAAGTTGATCATCTCCTTAGCCCATAAGGACGTCAAGGACGATTGCAACGTGGCCACGTCGACATTTTTGAATTCGGCCAAATCCAATGTGTTTTGGATGCCGTTGTTCTCGTCGACGGCTTTCAACAATTTCAAGGATATGTCGGACATTGTGGGTCGTATCAGTGGGAGTGAGAGCCTGATTTTGAGAAGTTTTTTATGGTGCTGTGATTTACGCACTGGAGGTGCACTGGAGGTACACTCAGTGCTCTTTCGGGTGCTCTGCCAGTGCAATCCGCAGTGAAGCCATGAGTCAGTGCGCGTAAACCTCAGCACCATGTCAAGTCAGTAAGCAGTCCACCACTAGTCCACCACCAGGGCCAGTCCACCACCAGGACTAATCCAGTCCACCACCAGGACTAGTCCAGTCCACTACTCTAGCCCAACCAAGTATCTAGTCAAAAAGGCTAGTATCAGGAAAAAATAAGAAGGAGTTCACGTGATAGTAAGCAATCAATATCAATATTTAATAATATAGTATAATGATTTTTTTAGATTATTTTGGATACTCAATGGTTTGTAGTTTTGGTAGATTAGAGTCAGTCTAATGCATTATTCTCATTTTATGAATGAGCACTCCAATCCCCCCACAATATCGGTGAGCACTGCGAACGTGCTAATGAGCACCCTACGTTCTACACTATTTTATAGTAAAATAGTTCTAAGACCTAGGTTATGTTAATCTAGATAATTTTGTATATACTGTGTATATAGTCTAACCACTCTACACTGCGTAGTCCTCTAGTCTTGTAGTTCTAGTCTTGTAGTTCTAGTCTTGTAGTTCTAGTCTTGTAGTTCTAGTCTTGTAGTTCTAGTCTTGTAGTTCTAGTCTTATAGCTAAAGTCTGTGTAATATGCCTAATGTTAGATCCACCATAGGCAGGGCCCTGCCTATGAAGGTATTATGAAGCCTCTCAGTCCGATTGTAACAATGGTGATACGGCGTTTGGCCATCTATGCACGAAGTGCTCCGATGGCTCCTTTCGAATATTCCAGAAGCAATACTTCCATTGTTCTGGTAGAGAGTTTTCCGGTACCACGTTTCTCTCAAAAGTATATAAGCCACCTCGGTTCCTCTCTTGAGGAACCATCAACGAATATAAGAGTTTAGGCATAGATGTATTAAAGAACATAACAATAATACTGTACACTGGGATGAGATTGGTAGTGCGGCCAGGATTCGCCGTCTTCAACGGAACTCCGTCTTTAAATAACAATTGTGGTCATGCCAAATAATATTAGAATTATTTGTAAGGACGTTTCTGCTTTGAATGACCACACCCATTTAGGTCTATCAATTGCAATAATCATATAAGTCATAAACAATGAAAAACTGGCCACTTTACGAGCCTCAAACGATCATGGTGATTATGAGCCCTGGTATACTAAACCACTAACGACACCAGTAACGAGACCACCAACCAAACCACCAACCAACCACAAATTATCCACTAAGCTACCAACCTACTACCCCAAATTTACATCTTTATAGAGCGATTTAAACTGCCTGTATACACAGTGATTGGAGTAAGTTAAAATAACATGCGTTGATCCTAGGAAATGTCATGGTACCTCGAATTGCCTAACTCAGCCTTGGCCGATGAAGATTTATGTCACTGTGCTTGGTGCGAGTGATGCGGGCCAACGAAGATTGCTTGACGAGCGAGCAAAGTCTCAACCCGCGTTTTGGGCGTGGACTGGCCCCATGTCTTAGCATCCAGTGTCCAACCACTGATTCGTCAATTCGTCAATTCATATTCTTCTTTTTTTTTTTTCTTTTTATTTCATTTATTTGTATATTTCTGTCGTCTCTTCTACTCTATCTATCTATTTCTTTTCTTTTTGTCTTGTTTTGTCTTTTTGTCTAGTTTCTGTCTAATTTTGTCTTGTCTTTGTCTTGGTCGTACATGATGATCGTTGCTTTCCGATTGTTTACATGGCAGTAGTTGCTGTGGAAGAAAGCGTGCGGCTAGCGCAGCAACATGCAGCGTGCCTGGAAATGCTTCTCAGGGAATGACTGGGTGAGCAAGGATGGAAAAGAGCGAGTATAAATAGCGTGGGGGACCCGCGATGGCTTTTTGCTGGTCCATTAATTAATTCACCATGGTTTGCGCAGACATTCTTAAAATCATTGTTGCCATTATCTTGCCTCCTTTGGGTGTGCTCTTGGAGTGTGGCTGTGGAGGTGCTTTCTTCTTGAACATCATCTTGACCATTCTTGGGTACATTCCTGGTATTATCCATGCTCTATACATTATCTTGACTCGGTAGTCAATGACAGTACATAGCTAATACATTCAGTTCTCATCGCTTTCTTCCATAATGTAATCAATTGCAATTGCCTTCTATACTGCCTACAATTATACTGTTGGCTCGGACCACATCGTCTATTGAACACTTGACTTATTCAACCGTGGTCGTTTATACGGACACTTAGGCGTGGATTGGCTTGTCGTAGGTGGCCATGGCTGCCTCTTTGAATGCTTCCGACAAGGTAGGGTGGGCATGACAGGTTCTGGCAATATCCTCGGCGGAGGCTCCGTACTCTATGGCCAAACCGGCCTCTGCAATCATCTCTCCGGCATTTGGTCCAATGATGTGCACTCCCAACACTCTATGGGTCTTGGCATCAGCAAGGAACTTGACAAATCCGTCCGAGTCGAGGTTGGTCTTGGCTCTGGAGTTGGCCCCAAATGGGAACTTGCCCACAATGTATTTAATTTCGTCAGCGTTCAATTGCTGCTCGTTGGCTCCAACCCATGCAACCTCAGGGTGCGTGTACATAACAGAGGGAATGTTTCCGTAGTTGACGTGACCCTTGTCGTACTTGATGTACTCAGCAGCAGCAATACCCTCCTCTTCGGCCTTGTGGGCCAACATGGCGCCGAAAGTCACATCTCCGATGACTCTGATGTGGGGCTTGGCGGTTCTGAACTGCGCGTCAATCACCAATCTGCCCTTATCGTCTTGCTCCAAGCCAATGGCCTCGTGGTTCAAGCCCTTGGTGAATGGTCTTCTACCAATGGCAACCAACAACACATCGGCCTCAAGGTCCTCGGTCTTACCGGACTTGACGTCCTCAATGCCCACCTTGACCACTTCGCCTTCTCTGACACCCTTGGTGACCTTTGTTCCAAGCTTGAAATTCAAGCCCTGCTTGGCCAACAATCTTTGCGAGCTCTTGGCCACCTCAGCGTCCATACCAGCACCAATTGAGTCCTGGAACTCGATAATAGTGACCTCGGAGCCCAATCTGGACCACACAGAGGCCATCTCCAAACCAATGATACCTCCTCCAATGATGGCCAATCTCTTTGGAACCTCCTTCAAAGCCAAGGCTCCGGTGGAGGTAACAATGCGCTCCTCATCCACCTCAATGCCTGGGAAAGGAGTAGGCTCGGAACCAGTGGCAATTGTGATGTTGTCAGCAGTGACCTCGTACTCGTCACCTTCAAGACCCTTGACCTTGACCGTGTTGTCGTCAACAAAAGATCCAGTACCCTTCAAGTAAGTGACGCCATTCTTCTTGAAAAGCATCTCAATACCAGAGGTCAAGTCACTCACAGCCTTGTCCTTGGCAGCCTGCAAATTGCTGACATTCACCGACACATTACCGGAAATCTCGATACCTCTCTTTGCGGAATCAACCTTGATCTGGTGGTACAAGTGCGTGTTGTTCAAAAGAGCCTTAGAGGGAATACATCCCACGTTAAGACACGTGCCTCCAAGTTTGCCTCTGGATTCAATACAAGCGGTTTTGTAGTTGAGCTGAGCCAACTTGATAGCGTGGACGTAACCACCGGGGCCTCCGCCAATGACGACGGCGTCGTAGTGGCCAGCTTTGGACGAGTTGAATCTGACGAATTGTCTAATGTTGGATCTCAACATGTTGCTTCTCAGTGTGTAGTAGGAAGTGGACGGGTTGGAATTTGCTGGTTTTTTTTTTCCCTGCGCTACTATGTGTGCAGCTCCCGGG
Organism: Metschnikowia cerradonensis; assembly: GCA_002370635.1. Classification (NCBI taxonomy): domain Eukaryota; kingdom Fungi; phylum Ascomycota; class Pichiomycetes; order Serinales; family Metschnikowiaceae; genus Metschnikowia; species Metschnikowia cerradonensis. Next base: position 2,368 of record NKZD01002005.1, on the reverse strand, counting down.
CTAATAGGCTCGGAGTGTGCGGGTACTGGAGCTCCGAGTCAGGGCGATCCCGGAGGTTCTCGGAACGCTGTATTCACCAGGACTCGTATTTATTTGGATTATTGACCAGTCCAACCGGCTCTTCCAAACGGATTCTTTTGGGGCATACACTACATGTGTAGACTGTTCGGTGTTTAAAGTGCGAGCCATCCAGTGCAAGCAGATCCAGCTACAATGAGATTTGAGAGTAAAGAGTAAGAGTTGGAGGATTAGAGAGATTTAGAATCTGATGGTGTACGGATGTAGAGATATGGGATCAAAAAAAAATACTAGGGAGTGGAAGTACTAGGGAATGGAAGCACTAAGAGCGGTGGAATATACTGGAGTAGATGGCTACCAATACATCTTACGATGGGTGGCGCACTACTGGTGAATAGCCTACGATCGGTGCTAAATAATGCGCGTTTTCGTTAGACATCGGACTAGGCTTCCCAGGAATCATAAGCACAAGTCAAGAAATAATTAGGCAATACAGTCAGAAGTCTAATACTAGCTCTACTATAGTCCATTTTACTATACACCATTCTACTATACACCATTTTACTATACACCATTCTACTATACACCATTTTACTATACACCATTCTACTATACACAATTCTCTTATACTTCACTCTACTATTTTCCACTCTACTACACTACACTATATACTACACCATATACTGTACTATTCTACAATACTCCACACTATAATACTCTATATAATATATTGTTAAACTCTTGAGTCAGGTGTGATATTCAGGCATTTAATAGTATGATATTTGAGTAGGTGTACAGTCTTATTCAAAACTATTCAAACCAGCGCGGCAAAACAAAACGATTCAAACCACACTAGCAAAATTAAACAAACCAATACACATAACCCCTAACAAGTTGTTGTATACAGGGTAATAAGGAAACCAGTTCAAGTCCGTTCGTTTTTCACCCTTGATTGGAACTGCAAGACTTTTGTCCCAAATGTAGCGCCATATGAAGCAATCGTCCAGATTTAAGATTTCAGAATATTTAATTCTAATCAAAGTTGGTGTGAAACATTACACCATTTGGTTTGAAAGATTGTGCGAAGGAGTACGAAACTTTTTGAATTATTGGTTTGTTTAATTTTGCTAGTGTGGTTTGAATCGTTTTGCCTCGCTGGTTTGAATAATTTTGAAAAACACTGTATGGTGTATGGTGTATGGTGTATCGTACTGTGGTGTGTGATGTGAGAAATATAATACTGAGTGTGTATGAATAATGGTGCGTAGAAGTGTATGAGTGAGCAGTGAGCAGTGTGTGAGTGGTTGAGTGTGTGAGTGGTTGAGTGTGTGAGTGGTTGAGTGTGTGAGTGGTTGAGTGTGTGAGTGGTTGAGTGTGTGAGTGGTTGAGTGAGGGAGTGGTTGATTGATTGATTGATTGATTGATTGATTGATTGATCTATGCCTAACTTCTTATATTCGTTGATGGTTCCTCAAAAGAGGAACCGGAGTGGCTTATATACCTTTTAGAGAAACGTGGAACCGAAAAACTCTCTACCAGAACAATGGTAAGGATTGTTCTGGAATATTCGAAAGGAGCCATCGGAGCACTTCGTGCATAGATGGCCAAACGCCGTATCACCATTGTTACAATCGAAGTGAGAGGCTTCATAATACCTTCATAGGCAGGGCCCTGCTTATGGTGGATCTAACAATACTACAATACTATATATAATACACTAGTAGTTCAAGTTCATAGTCCTAGTGTCACAGTAGGTAGTATGTAGTAATAGGAATAGTAGCATAGTTACTTATAGTATGTCATGGTATATGTAATAGGCATAGTAAACTTAGAAGTTCATATTGATTGCTAATTATGACTACGGTGGAAGTAACTCAATTAGAATTTTCTTAGGAATACGGAAGATGGATATTACTGATGAACTGCTGATTCTCGCATCTCTCTACTACCATACCATACCATCCCATACTGCACTATTCTATACTATACTTTACTGCGCTATTTATTGCTGACATCATAGTACTCATACTGCCGACAATTAAAATAGTACTGACCATAAACTTGTAATCATTGACTTCTGCTTCCTATTCACACCCTTGCTTACACTCGGATCTTAGTACTTAGTACTTAGTAGTTACCACTTACTATTGATTACTTAGTACTTACTACAGTTTACGTATTATGTATTGAGAGAGAGTGGATGAAGTGAATGAGTTCTATACTGACGTTTTTCGAGTGCTTAAATGGTAGTATAGTTTATTGTAGAGTAGAGTAGAGTAGAGTAGAGTAGAGTAGAGTAGAGTAGAGTAGAGTAGAGTAGAGTAGAGTAGAGTAGAGTAGAGTAGAGTAG